>CM008284.1:45138470-45196797 GCA_002319775.1 Fagopyrum tataricum | reverse complement strand
ATTATCGTTAGGTTAGGTTACCATCCTATCTTATCGGCTAATTAAGGATAAAGATAATTTAAAATCCAAACACTTTTTTAAAATTTAATTTTAAAAACCAAAAAGGGGCAGTTAGGTTAAATCCGTCTATGATTCCTCAAATCGTGTCTTCACTCTCAACGGCGACGGCTGGCTCCTTCTGCACAAAGCAAGGTATTCGATTTCTTCTTCTCTTTCTCAATCTCGACTTTATATTTCTTCGGCATTCTGACTCACAATCTTCTCCCTTCTTCTCCCGTCATTCGCGACACCGTCAAAGCAAGGGATTTGATTTCTACGGCATTCGCCGACACCGTCTTCTCCCGTCTTCTCTTTCCCGATTTCGATTGGCAATATCGACTTTAAACTCGTCTGACTTGCAACTGTAGAAGCTCTTCTTCGTTTGTTCGGCTTGCAACTTATACACAGGTATGTCCTTTCTGTGACGGTTTCTACTTGAATCCTAATCTGCTAATTTAATTTTAAATTTTTTCTAGTTAAGCTTGGCCTTTTAATTTAGGCGTTGTATGTCTGCTTCCAAATTTCGATATACGTAGTTGAAATTGTAATTGTGAATGTAACAGCAGGGCGTTGATTTTTTGCCATGGACTAAGAATAAAGTCAAAATTTCACAATTACACCCAATTGCCTTGGTCATTGTTTGTGATACTTAGATCCTTTGTTCCCATGCGTTAAGATTTCTGCCATGTATGCCAATTATAGATAGCAAGCATAGGGAAAGAAGTGGGACAAAGGATCTGAATAGGTTTGAGATGGAGAATGTTTAATGGCTAACTGAAATTAACTATTTGCATCAGTTTGACATTTTGGTTGGTCATACAATAGACTTAGACTTTTGGTAACTCAACAAATTCGGTACCTTTTAGTAGGAAAACTGAATCAATTGAAGAAGGGTTCATGCGTCATAGTCTCCATTCAAAGGCCCACAAAGCAAAGGAATATAATCCGAACAGGTTAGTATCTTAGTATTGTAGATCATTTTATATGTTAGCACTTTGAGTCATTCTTAACTGAAATAAATTATATATTTTGCATGAATTGAAGGAGTAAATTAGATGAAATTCTTAATTAATTTGACTTTGTTTATGAACATATTTTGACATTTTCTTAGATTAAATTATTTGGATAGAGTAGGAATAGATTATGAATGAATTTACTTTTGTGATTTTTTTTTTTGGAATCTACTTTTCTAGAATTTATAATTTCTAGTTCCATGTTCTTCGAGAGAAATGATCGAAGAAGTTCAAATTCAGTTGTGCAGATTGGTATAATTATTTACATTGTTTACCATAATTTTTCTAGTCTATATATGTTAGATATCTCAGTATTCTTATTGAATTTGGCCGACTTTCATGTTGAATTTTTTGTCAAAGGCTAATTATTTTCAATGTCATAATTTTCAGGGTGATCAATGTGATTATCAAAATGAATCCATTGGAGATGAAGTTCAAAAAGAGGCCGCTACTAAAGAAGTTGACCAAGAAAACATTTCAAGCGAACAATCTTTTAGACATTTTTAGTTTGAATGATGTAGACTTGAAGTATTCTGAAATAATAGACTATGGATGATTAATGATTTAAATTTAAGATATATATATATTTTTTTCATGGTTCGGATGTGTTTGGTTTCAATCTATATGAGTTTTTTGTTTAGATATTATTTGAAAATATGGAATTCAGGTGTAGCCTTATAGAGGACTTCCCACAAAATTTTAACAAATAAATATTTGCGACAGTATATACCGTTGAAATGACTTTTGCTACAGCAATATATGACATCGTGAATACCTTTTTGCGACGGTAACTTCCGTTGCAAATTACCCTACAACACATTCACGACGCATGACACGTCGGTAGTGTGCCGACGCTATACATTTTGCGACGGACTATTCCGTCCCAAATTGACAGCTTATTGACGCGTGTAGAGATTATTTGCGACGGATATTACCGCCGTCAAACACCGTAGCAAATGGTTTACTACGGCAAATAGCTGTCGCAATAACCTTTTGCGACACCATAGTTGGTGTCGGCAGTTACGGCGACGAAATGCCGTCGCAAAAGACCTTTTGCGACGGCATATGGCTTATTCCCGACAGTACATTGCCGTCACAAAAGTTTATATTTTTGGTAGTGTAGTAGTGTTGGAGATGTTCTTCCTCCATGCCTTTCTGTTATGGTTATGATACGGCTAGAGATGTGCTTCCTCTATGCCTTGTGATATGTTTATGGTTTGGCTAGAGATGATTTTCCTCTAGGCCCTGGATAGTGTTTTGTTGCTGGAGTTGATGATTTCCTCCATGCTTATGTTTGAGGTTATAGAGAGTTTTACCTCGGCTTTTGAGTCCGAGTGGTTTCAGGACTTTGCAAGTTTCGGGACGAAACTTGTTTTTAGGGGGGTGAGATGTGAGAGCCTATTCTTTCGGACCGAGTCTTGGTCCTTAGCCGAGATTGGCCTTTCCGCACCCGCGGGCCTGACTTCCGCCCCTGCGGCTCATGGAACCGCCCCTGCGGTTTCCGGCGGATGCAACCGGTTTTGTTGACTCCTTTGACTTGTGCTTTACTCTTTCGTTGCCTTCCTCTTTAAGTTCTTCCCTTGGCCGATGAGCAAGTGTTTCACACTTCTTTCTTCAGCTACTCACGTCCTCCTTGCCTCTCCCTTGTTTATCCTTGATCTTGTCTTGGTTTCTTGAGTTTGGAAGAGAGTTTTGTGTGACCTTGGTGTTTGTTGATGCTAGTGATGTGTGTTGCTGAGCTTGGAAGCCAGCTTTGGTGTGTGTTGATCTTCCCTACAGCCTAGGACCACAGCTGTGGTAAGCTTCCTTCTTCCTCTTCTCTTCTTTCTTCTTGGATTCCATTTTTTTAGCTTAGGATTAGATGTTTTGAATGTAGAGTGATGTTGGAATATGTATGTGGTTGCATGTGTGTGACTTTGGATTAGAATAGACGTGATTTGATCACGGGAAGAGCCGAAGAGAAGCCGCAGGATCACGTTCTGCACTGACGCCACCCCCGCGCCTAGAAGCCGCCGCCCCTGCGTCCCTTGATCACGCAGGTGCGTCTTGTCCCGGGACTACCCATAGTGGGGTAGTTCCTTTCCTTTCCTAGTATGAGGGAACTAGTACCATGCTAGGTATCGGTTTATGATGAGTATGATATAGATATGCCGGTTACGGCTTTGAGGTTTACGAGTTGGATATGATCCTTATGGATCCCTTGGGTCTAGGTGTGACCCCTTCGTGTGATAGGAGTTTGATATATATATGTATGCCTTGTATAGGCCTTGTTGTCCTCCAGTTGGAGTGGACCTGAGTGAGAGCTGATCGTAGTGATACGACTTCTGAGAGTGAGGTAAGTCCATAGGACTTACTTAGCTGCCATCCTTATATTGAATGTGTGCATGAGTGGTGTTTGTTATATGCTTTATAGCATGCGATATGATGGTCACCGACCTATGTTATATTGACCGCCCATTGTAGTGGCCGTGATAACCTTTCTCTATCATCCCGTAGAGGAGTCTGGGAGGTTCTCTATAGTCAGGCCAGATCTGGTATACGGGAAGGACCCTCACCACTCCCATAGGGTACACGGGAGGTGTGTTGATACTACTCCATCTGGCTAGAGTACTCGGAGGCGGGGATTATATTCCTCGTGTCACATATCTTCATATACATCTATTTATACGATTGAGTGATTTAACTTATTAAAGATAATAAACCGGGTAAACGTGTGATATCATGATGAGGTGTTAATATTCTTGATTTGTGTTTGTGCTCTAGCATCTTCTTATATATGTGTATGGTTAGCTAACGGTTTTATACCGTGTTGTAGATCCTTTGCAGGTTAGGAGAGCTGCAGAGTGATCCAGAGGGGTGATCTGCTGAGGGCTCCGCACACTGGGTCGTCCTCGAGGGATGGGATCTTTTTACTATGTATATGGATATGTTTTGTTGTACTCAGCAGTACTTGTATAAACCTTTTGATACTTTTATAACAGTTTGATGTTTTGTATTTAATCTATTGGTGCCTTGTTGTAAGATTCAGTGAACTTGTTGTCAGGCTAGGGTCAGGATCCATTGTCAGATCCTAGCCCAGTAGCACTCCGAGTCCTACGGATTTGGGGTGTTACAGTCGAAAAGCCCAAGGACTTGATGAGCGTCGGCATTCAGGTCCATGGCCGTATCTACTGTCAAAACTACGGCAAGAAGATCTTGAGTACTTTCACACGCTCACGCGAGAAAATATATAAACGATATGCAGGACTTTATCAAGAGATACATATGCAAATAAAAGCGGAGACGGGCTAGTCATTGTCCTACTCTAGTTTCCAAAGGTTTCAAGCCGAAAATGTGGAAGGTAGTAAAAAACGCTAGTTAAAGAACTAAACTGAAAAAGAAAAAGAAAAAGAAGGTGTTTCACATGGAGTCGGATCCCCGCCAAGTTGTAGCGGGCCACATACGACCTCACAATTACAATATAGGTCGTGACATGAAGTAGATTCAATCGTGACATGAACCTTCTTCCTGGAAAGAAGAAGAAGAAGAAAAAAACATGGTCCATAGAAGACCGTTTTGGAGCTATATGACGATCACTGTTTTGTGTGATTGAAGTAAGGAACGTTATTTTGTTTGGGGCTACCTTAGAGTGGCGCGTGACAATCTTACATGCATAAAAATGGTTGACTATGGAGCATTGGTTTTTCGGAATGGTGCACTCACAAGTAAACTTCTACGGAGCGCGCTCGCATACACATATATGTATGTAGGGTTGTGCAACCGGTCCAAACCGGTGGACCGGAATTTTCAAAAACTTGGACCGGCGGCCGGACCGGGACCAGACCGTTACGGTCCGATCCATTCCGGTCCGGACCGGACTCGGACCGGAATAAAATAAAACAAATTAAAATATATATATATATATATATATATATATATATATATATATATATATATATATATATATATATATATATATATATATTTGCAAAAAACTAAATAAAATATTTAAATATATATTTTTTATATTAAATATGTACAAAATATATATGATTTTTTAATATATATAGATTTAAATTAATATAAATTATATAAAAAAATAAATTCCGGTCCGAGCCGGTCTTTTCCGGTCCCGGACCGGGACCGAAATTTCCTAAAATCTTGGACCGGAGACCGGACCGGACCGGAAAAAACCGGTCCGGTTTTCCGGTCCGGGTCAATTTTGCACAAGAACTTGGTGTGTACAAGATGGGTTCTTCACTAATACTTGAGAACCAAATCCAGTTGACAATGGGATGTGTAGAAGAGAGAATCTCTCTTTGATGAAAGTGTTGGCCCAAGTGAAAGACGAAATTATTCGCCACTTGAGATCATCGAACTTGTTGTTCAAAGACTTGGATACATGAAAATAAAACAAGAGGAAATTGTGATCAAAGATGTTTATAACACTCCAAGGCCGCAAGATATTTTGAATGCATGTCAAACACTTCATGCATGGCATTATTATGTTTTAGTACGTATGTGTGTAGCATATGTAGTGAGAGATACCTTGTATGTCACTACTTCTTGAAGTTGCATGGAAAATTTGAATGCATGTTGCATGTCAAGGTGTGCACGTGTGTTAGTGCGCTTTGCACTAACCTACCTCATAGTATTATTCAATCGATGATAATTCATTTGGTAAACGCAAGAGAAAGAAAAAAAAATATGTAAAAAGAAGATTTTTAAGTACAAGTACATATAAACCGAGATAATTAAAATGAAGTGAGGATTTTTTATGAGATCTTGACCGTAGGTGAAGGGAGATCTAAATAGTTCAAACTCAAGAGCTAAGAAAAGAAATATGAGGCCAAAGTCAAGAAGATGGGAGCTCATGCTCATTCAAAGATGAAGATGCATGTGTAATGGTAAGGGAAAGACCGGACGAGATATGTATGGTCGTTGGGGGAGAAAGACCCAATAGACTGGCATAACTACGTGTGATTTGATCTTCACCAAGGAGTTGAGTACGTAGAAAATTCGATTTATTAAATAATCGGATTCAATCAAAAGTTTCAAATACTTCAAAATTTGACTGTTGTTAAGGAAATACATGTTGTTAAGGAAATACAGTGACTTGATTCCGTTCCAAAAGGATACGTACGAAGCTCGGTACAAAGTAAAACACTCATCGAGTTCGGTCGCACCCAAAATCAAAAGATAGTTAATTGATGGACTACGTTGACTTGATTCCGTCATAAGCGGATAAGTAGGAAACTCGGTACAAAGAAAAAGTACGCATCGAGTTTGGTCACACACCCCCAAAATGTTAGATTGAGATTTACCCGTACGTTTGACTTGATTCTATTGAAACGGATACGTAGGAAACTCGTCGAGTTCAGTCATATCCCAAACAAAAAAAATAAGAAGATAAATATGGTCAACACAGAGTTTCTCACACGCACATGATAGTCGGATATTTTAGAAAACCCTTCCTAAGGTGGGTCCGAGTTATTCTGAAGATGCGTAAAAAGTGAAGAAAGTGATTGGTGCGGATTATGGACAACCCGTCCTAAAAGTTGGGTTTGATTCTGATCTTTTATGCATGGAAATAAAAAATCTGTGAAAATATTCATTTGAACTACGAATTGAAAGGCATGATCCTTCTTCAGGAAGGTCCGTAGGTAACCCATCGGGTGTAGTCTAAATACTCAAAAAAATTAAAGAGGTCATCCGAAGTATAATCGGTTTTGTTTTAGAATCGTGAGGATACGACAAATACGGGTCGAACCTTAATAAATATATTTCAAATGAATTGTATAGAACTATATTTTCTTGTAATATTTTTGCCTAATAGTTACAATATTATCGATTAAAACTCAAGTGTAGTATGTATAACGGGTCGTGATATCATCGTTACGGATCGAGGAGGTTGATGATCCTAAAACCTAATCACCAGGATGCCGGGGTCATTTGTAGTAAATCGAGTGTCGAATTCACCACGACTACATCTGATTTAGAAAATACTAATAATTAATTAATTATTCTAAGTAAATGGGAAAGAAGGAGGAGGAAGAAGAAGAAACATATGTATTTTGGTAACAAGTGAAAATAATGATTGCTTTATGCAAATATATCAAGGAAGGTAGAAAAGGTATAAAGACCAAGAAAAACCTCACTTTTGATGCATAAGCTAGAAAAAGGTATAAAGATCGGAACTTTCTACTATAGTTAGAAATTTTCTTCAAAGTAAAAAGGTGGGATCAAATCCCTTAAACCAAGTGTTTTTCAATAATTTGAATAAATCAACCTTGATTGTGGCACATGCTCTTTTATCTAATCCAATTATAAACGCCACTTTTTTCAAAGGTAAATAAAAGGTGAAAACGAAGTGCTTTGAAAAGAAGCAATATCACAATCTTAATTCACAAACATATATCCAATACTAAATCAAATCATTATAGGATCATCCAATCCTTAGTTCAAAATGAAGATTAGCTAGACATGATTAGATATAAAGCAAATTCAATATATAAAATCTAAAAGGATATAAACTCACAATTGTTTGGTTCCAACATAATGAGACGAACCTTCTACTCTAAAGCTACTTTAACGGCTACAAGACTCATGGAAATGGATATTCGTCGATGATATGAGATTGTTGGATAATCTAACCCTAGGACGGATATATACATGCTTATATATGGGAGAAATGACGCAATCTAGGGTTATAGAAGATATCTATTCCAAAAAATAAGATCGAAAGATATTATTTCCTTCTACTGCATGGTCAAAACTGCATAGAGACGGACAGAAACGGCATAGGAGACAACATGGATGTTGCCTGACACCGTCTACTATCTCGTCTCACATCGTCATAGAAGACAACATGGATGTTGCATATACATTCAGACGTGCGATGAACCCACGTCATATCTGACCCAACGAAATCTATCAACATGGTTGAAACGTTGATCGAGTTTTAACATGTGCCGAAAGTCCGAAACTGTAGCTTACGTAGCCTTTGAAGAGGCACGTGTAGGATTCTAAACTGAAAGGCGACAAAGAGCCATTTATGTTGACCAATGTTAAAAGTGCGTACGTGGGAAGTGAAACGAGGGACACCACAGTGATATACTATACTCCATAGCACTGCTACGTAGAACACAATTTTGCTTGTGGTAGACACTTAGGACCCGTTTGGTTTAAACTCCGAAAACGAAAACGGAATGGAAACGAATCTAGTCCATACGTACATCCTTGTTCATGAAGTTGTTGGGAATCATTCCTTGTGGTTTGAACTAATTGTAGTAGAATTTGATTAGTTTTAATACCCTATAGGATAACAAAATAAGGGGATGCAAGTGCATTTTACATTAAACCAACCGGAATAATTCCATGAACAAGGTACATATATGGACTAGATTCGTTTTCATTCCGTTACAGTTTTCGGAGTTACAACCAAACGGGATGTTAAAATCTAAGTCTCTTTTGGCGGCGCACAATTGCTACCCAAAATATCACATAACTAATATTGACATCGTGTAATGATTTAGAGAAAATTATTGATTAAATAGAGAAAATTTTACCAAAAAAACACACAAATTATAACACATTACAATTAGTTGAACAAAGTTATGTCAGAAAATTATTAGGCTAACATTAAATTTATATGGATAAAGCAAAACCAAATCTTTTTATATTTCAAATTCCTCTACTTATTAATATCGATCTTTTCTTTCCCAAATAGATTTAAAAAAAGAAAAAGAAATAAGATAAGATATATTGGAGTCCTATACATCTTATCTTTAAGCTAGCTAACTATAAATAAGTCCCCTTTCCACAACTCAACTCACACAAATCAAACACAAAATCAATAAAAAGTAGAAATAACGAAAGGATGAAATCCACAAAGGCAATCACAAATATCTTCTTGGTCACAGTGCTGGTCTCGTTCTTTATATTCTCAGGCGTGTCTGAAGCAGCGCAATGTGGAGCCCAGGGTGGTCTAGCCTCGTGTCCTAGTGGGTATTGCTGCAGCCAGTGGGGTTGGTGCGGCGTCGGCGCTAAATACTGCGGTCCCGGTTGCCAGAGCGGCTGTGGTGCTCAAGTTAAGGTCGACCCTCACGCTGATAAGACTGCGGCCGATGCTCATCCTTAGAGACCATAAAGGATCAAGAAATGGAGTTTTAATGTATAAAAATAAACGTTTTTTTCTCTTCTTTTTTATCAGCAAATAATTTGGCAGCTAATTTAGCTTTGTTAAATTAGCTGCATGCACCGCTCGACAGCTCCATTAGGTGTTTGTTGTCAAATGCTAACTAAGAAATGAGACTAAATAGTTGTCGAAGTTTGGTAAATCTCTGTGTATTACGTCATATTTTGTTTTTTAAAAAAAAAAAATTCTTTAACAATGTTAATGATGTTTTAACAATGTTAATGATGTTTTAATGAGTTGATCATTCAAATAAACTAGATCAACTCAAATTTAAGTGAGATGACAATAAATATAGACCAATATTTTGTTGGTTCGTCTTGAAATAACAACCCTATTACAGACACCAATTCAAGGTGTTCAAAACCCTTTTTTAAAAAGGTACTTATATGTACTATAGAAAAAAGAAAGGATGTACAAGTGTACAACAATGCCCTACTTAGGCAAAAAAAAGAGAGAGGGATTTCAGATATAGAGAGCAGTGCGGTGAGGAAACATTAGACAAGGATGATACTATTGGCACATTAAATAGCATTGCACTTTGCATTGCAGTAATTAGTTTCATTGTGCGTCTTCCAAGTGTACGTAGTAGACAAAGGAGGTGATGGCAGATCTTCTAGCTTGGTGAATGAAGTATTTTTTTAGATACAATAGAGCAAGACAAGAGAGCCAGTAATGGAGGTTGTTGTGTCTATGAGCGATACAGATCCATCTCAGAGGATGATGTCAAGAACTAGGTTGTTGAAGTTGTAGTTCGTCCAAAGATGTTCTTCCGTTTTAACATGGATGTTGCAAAGTCTGCAGGTACTGTTTTGGACGATGTTCCACAAATGAATTAGCAAGAGTAGGGAGTTAATGAAGTCGAACAAGCTAAGAGATAAAGGCTACAATAAAAGAAAATTTTATCATGGGCTTTGCTATTATTTTAAAATTTTATTATGGGTTTTGCTTTGATTTTTAGCCTTTTCGATTACGGTTTTACAGTACCTGCTTTTAAGTAAAATCCAACCTTGTATGGTTTCGATCCAATACCTATATAAGACATCTATATAAGACATTGAGGATTCACGTTTTTGAGCACCCAATTTTAAATAAACACGTTGATATTTTTTAGTATTATCTGCACGGAGTTCGTGTGTCTTTCTAAGGAAGAGAGAGCGAGTGGAATCTCGTTCGACCTTATAGCTTGGATTGTTTTGTGTTGTGTCACCTTGAATTGTCAAATTAGTGGTCTCGATCATTCACAAGCCTACTTCATAAGCCCTATAGACAATCGTTTTCCCTTCTGTATATGATTGTAGCAGAAGGATTCTACGATCATTATTGGTTGTGTGTTAGAGTCTTATTATCCCTAATGTGCTCCAAGTTATTTCATAGGGTTCAACCTTGATCTATCCATGCATCGACGATCCACCATCATCATTGGATCACATCAGCAACCCCTAGCCTCCTCCAGTCCAATTGGTACCCCTTCATACATAATCAAACCTCGTTTGCTTGATCCCTGTAATAAGGATTGAGAAGAATCTTTGGGGTCGAAAGATCGAGACGCAACCACACGCTTAATCCTCGTATCAAAAGTCGTATCAAGCGATATAAAAAATTGGGAGGGAGAGATGGCAACCTTGTCTCATAGTTCTTGAAGAGTTCTTGACAGAGAAGTGTATTGTGTTTTATGGATCTAACTTTGACGAAAGCGCTTTGGTGAGGTCCAACAATGTCAAAAAAACTATTGAGACGGTTGACAATAGTTTTATAGATGACACCACAACAGGAAGAGATAGGGTTATAGTCTTTTGGCATGGAGATGTTGGGTTGCTAACTTTGACAATAAGGAGATGTTAGTGTGATTGATATTCCGGATAATTTTTCCGATTTTGAAGAAACTCATTTGATAGGTGGCAATTTCTATATTTCAACAAACGAGGCCAATCAACCAAAGCGAGTCCCTAACATTGTGTTCAATCTATTAGGATTATAATACAATCGAGAGATAAAATGGACGCTAGATTTGGTTGTCTAGTTCATCACGAATTTGTGACTACGTCTAGGACACTATCAGACCAAGGGTTTGCACGTACTATATTTTGTAATATTGATTATAATGTTTAGGTCAAAAGCCTTGAGAAATGTTTCTAGGGCTTTTTTAAAACCCTAAGAGATATTTCTCGTATATTTTTAAAAGTCCATCGTTCGTGCCACTTATTTCTCAAGGGTCAAAAATAATCCTTGAAAAATATCTCTCAAGGAAACGTATAAAAGGAGTTTCCTTTTAGATACAAAATCCTTGAAAGAGCTTAATTTTTACTAATGAAAGCCATAATTAGCCTCTCCAATAATGGTATTTGTCAATTGTGGATTTGATATTTGATAAAAGCAATTGTTTTATTAAGGGAACCAATTGATTCATGATTGAATATAATTTTGTTTCTTATTTATTAAATACTCAATCAAATTGTTACTAGACATGTAAATCCCTTTAATCCAATCTAGTTAATCTTTGATTTCCTAAATAATATCTTTCTTTTTTTTTGTTCTCATGATGTTGTTTATTTATTCGAGAATGTCCTATAAATTTTATCAAACATATGTTTACTAACAGGACAATCAAGAAGTAGATGAAATAAGTCATCTAGTTAATGATTACATATAATATAAGTATGTAACAATGCTAAGCAACTGCAATTTTCTTTCGTCACGTTTTGCTTTTGTTGTAGTCCCTTTTTTTGAGAATTTCGAAGGAAGTTCATTATTTTTGATTGAGTGTTAAGTTTTCAAATCCAATCACACACATTTTTAGGGGTAATACACTTATCTCCAGACTGTACGTAGTTATTATCTTGAAAGTTGATTTGGTTGTAAACAACCCATTTTCGCTACACCTCTAATATAATCGATCTTGTATTTCATTTTTGGGGATAATTATTTGCTTAATTTTGTCCAATATAACTGGCTAATAATATTTTGAAGATCGTTATTAATTTTGTTAATATCCCATTCCCTAGAATTGTTTCTATAATTAATGATGGACTTCGGTCTTGAAAATCATTTGATTTACATTTTGAACTAGTTTGATAATTGGCATTGTGGTAGCTTACCCATTTTCATACCAAAAGTTGATTGTGTTGTCATTATCAACATGTCATATAAAATCTTTCTTAAAATCGGATATAATTTTCATCAGGTTAATTCATTGACATGATATTCGTTCTTTATTTCGGTAATAAAGTATGTCAAGATTTTTCCAATACTTTTCTGTTATGACTTTTACTCACATTTTTTTAGTTCCGTCAAACTTTTCCACATAAACTTGATTTGTAAGGCTTTATTTATAGTGTTAATTTGCTTTTTTTTGAAAGCAAGACTGCCATTTTTTTTGACTTGTAGACTCAACTAGTGATAGGTCTACGTTTGTCTCCTTTATTTCAAAATAACTTTTTATTGTATATTTTATCCAGTTCCTTGAGGATATGGTTTGAAACTATAAAACTTTACATGATAAAAATTGGTTTAAAATTTAAATCGCGTTTTATTAGTGTATCTCTTCCTTCTTGTTATTGTGTCTAGTGAATTAGATTTTCATTTTAAAAGTTGTTGGTTTTTTTAGTTACTATGTATATTGCAAGCAATTGTGTTTACTTTTCTTTTATTGCCCGCATTGCCTGAATAATCATTGATACTCAAGTAAATCTTTAGAAAAATCGAAATTATAACTGATTACTCTATTATATCCAACCGCAAGATTACTCCTATTAACTCTATTTATATTTAGCCCATATACTTATTCAAATCATAAACTTTACATTATAAGGAGTAAGGATATTTTAGAATCGAGCACGATGCACGTACTAATTCGTTTTTATTGTTAAAAAAAATATTATCTCTAAAAATCCAGTGGACACGTGAACGATGTTGTTGTCTTTCTTGTGACAGGACATGGAGCTATCTATATTGAGCAACACTGTTACATACGTGCAACATTTTTAGTATAGCCTGCAATATTATAGTCTTGTCGTGTTGGGTACGTAGAACGCAATATGGCATGCAAATTTTATGTGTTGTATGGGAGTATGTCCATCGCAGTCTCTTTTAGCGGCGCACACTTCCTATGAATACCTTATACCATCACTCCTTCAGTGAGTGTCAGTTATAGACAATCTCCTTCAAATTAGCTTACTAATATCATAATTTTTACATGTATATTACATTGGACTACGCTACTCCTCGTCGTTGAATACTAAAATGTTTTTATACCGGTAATAAACGATTAACGGGTTTAGTATATAAGTTTGATAATCTACTTTGTTATCAATTGATTTTTATATTTTTTTAGGATAAAACATTTTTATTTTTTGTATTTTGTATTTTTTTAATTTTTTTGAAAATAGAAAGCGGTTAGGATTAAACATTATTGAATGTATGTGTTGGGTTTAAACAAAACACACGCATACATTATCAGCCGTGCCGAGAATTATTCCTTTCCATATTTTCATGTGTGCATTACTTGTCCGACTATAGCCATAGTATAGTAAGATTGTGACACTATATGTTTTCTTATGAAGGATTTTGTTATCTATGTACATGCATGTAACTATGTAAGTTGTGCACAAACAATAATAAACAATGAGTTTCTAGTTTGCAAGTTACAACTCGATTTTTAATGTGCATCTCGTACATGCGACGAAACTTACATGTAATATCTAATCCACCGAAATTTCACATGGTGTCAAAACATTTCGATATTGGTTTATGACTTAATGGGTTTGCCGACTTTATAAGACATTTGATGGATCTTAGAATATAATTGTCCCGTCTGATTAGGTTTGTTGACTTTAAGACATGCCGTTAAGTATCAACAAAGTTTAATAGTTGCACTTGAAAAAACGGATAGATGATGAAATGTTCACATAGATAACAAATGAACAGCGAGCCTGTATAAGTTCAATAAGTTAATCCTCTTATTAACCATTATTATTAATTAATTTTACGAGATAACAATGGTATTACCTTTTCTTTCTGTTTACATGAATAAGAAAGAAAAAGAAAACTTGAATATTGAATTATGCCCAAGGAATCAAGGCTCGTGTTTAGTAATACCATGTTGTACGCTCGGTAATCCAAATACAGCATTTTTTTTTATAAGGACGTATATAATGAACAAATAGGTTATAAATTATGTACTATTATATAATTGTTACTTTGTATTTTCTTTTGGTATGTAGAGGGAGAATCGATATTTTCGAATATCTAGACGTGTTTTTATTAAAATAAAAAGAAGACTAACTAGTTGTATTGTTACTTTAGTATTACTAACAATCTTAGGTTATAAATAATATTGTATAAAATAATGTTGATTTTAATTTAATTTTTAGTTATTCAAAGAACTTTCAGAAAGAAAAAAAAAACTATATTAAGCATGTTTTTATGAAAAAGCAAAACACACAGTGTTAGATTTTACAAGTGTCGAAAAAAGCCCGCAATTCAATGGAGTATATTTTAGAAAAAAGAAAAAAGTTATGACCGATAGGCAATTAGAGGTTTATGTAATTTGACTAATTAGTAGGTTTATGGGCGCTGACGGTTAGCGCCGTCACCCGATTTTTTTTTTCTAGGAAAAAAGTATAGGTGCAAGCGCAAAACACTAACGAAAATTAGGACTTATGTGCCCTACAAATTTCATCGACAATAAATAAATCGAACGCCACACGACTACCATGTCCCTTCGTTTTATGAAAACGAAGCATCAGTCCACAACTCATTGGAGATATACATTTTAAACTCATTCAAAAGAAATCGTTAGGATAGGCCCATAGGGTAAGATAAGGGCCATAAGTCCTAGTGGAGTAAACGAAACAAGCAAGCTCAACCTAGCAAGCTATATATACACATACGCATCCTTTCCTCGCAATCACACATAAACCAAATAGAATACAAAGCGACAACATCTATACAAAAATAAGGTAAGAATGAAGTCCATCAAGGCAATCACCAATCTCCTCATGATCACAATCCTGGTCTTCCTCGCATTTTCAAGTGTATCCAAAGCAGCGCAATGTGGGTCCCAAGGAGGCGGTGCCACGTGTCCAGGTGGGCTGTGCTGCAGCCAGTGGGGTTGGTGTGGCTCCACCAACCAATATTGCAGTCCCGGTTGCCAGAGCAACTGCAGGCCTGTCGTTGCCGGTGCTAAACCTAACTCCGGCAAGACTACGCTCAACGCCCACCCTTAGAAACCTTAATCGACGAATGCACGGAGGCTTTTAATGTATGACAATAAAAGTGTACGTTTTTCTTTTTTGTTATTAGCTGATAAGTTGCCAGCTGATCTAACTTTGTTAAATTAGTTGCTTTGTTGTCACATGTTGTCAGACAATCTTAAGTTTACTAACGTTGGATATTGTTGCCGACTATCTACGTAACACTTTTGTTTAAGCCAAAAAGCACATCATTAACACGCACCTTATTAGGTTGTTCAACGGTCCGATCCGGACCGTAATCTTACGATCAAACCGTTTTATTACTTGTATGAAATGCTCCATGAACAATTTTATTTTTTTTTTAATAAAATTAAAAATATTTTTACCGGTTAAATATGGCCCGGTCTAAATCCGTACTGAAACGCTTTGTATTCATGTGCTTTTCATAAAAGTATTAACAAATGGTCAGGCCCAAATTTGCATACTGCTACGCCTTATCATATAATTGAGTGGTTTGGTAATAGAGATTTTGCCCGATCCGTGTGTGTTTTGAACCATGGTTTTATGATCCACCTTATACATCACATGTTCGTCACGAAAAGATAATTAAGTGTCGATAACTTATCTCGAACCGAAAAAGATAACTCAAGCTAGTACAAGCATAAGGACCAAGCAACCGAAAAGTACCCGTTTCAAGCTAGGCATCGTGATTTTCGATAATTATATCCAACACGATTAGACTTGGGCATCCACAAACCGTGGGCCGGACCCTAACTCGAAATTTGTCCGCTTATCTGGGTCGGACTTGGGTTAGGTCTGTAATCCGGGTCGGCGAGCATGTCCGGATCCGCCGGGTCCCGGGTTTTTTTAAAATGCTCACAGCTTCCAATGTTCATTTTTTCGATGATGTTATGTTCCTAGCTTCAAGTTAGGTTACGGATTTTTTTTATATATATATATTTTAAACGGGCCGTACATTTTGCCGTCCGACGGGCTTGCCAGGCCAGGCCTGAGTAGGTGCCAAAATCTGACCGTTTATCCGGACAAACGGGCTGACCCGCTAGCCTATATTTAAACACGTCGGTTAGAGGTCACGACTTTACACAATGAACAAACTCAATCCAAAAAGTGGTTCAAACCGAACAAAACTAGACTGGACAAGGTTTCATCTGATTCTTAGGTGTACTAGTTTTACGGTTCATGATAATTATAACAACAAAAATATTAATGTTCTACCTAGTCTAGATCGAACTAGATAATTTTAATTGGATCTAAGTTTTGAAAAAAAATACACGGTTATGAATGGTTACCTTCAAATAAATGATGAAGATATAAGACGAAATTGTGTACAAATTTTCTTAACGCCAGGTAGTTTTGTAAAACAAGTAAGAATAAAGGGTGGCTTATAGCATCTTCATACAAAGCTATGACTTTTAGACATAATTAAGCTATGACTCTAATTTATATTATGATACAAAGCATACACTTTCATTTTACTTAAAACAAAAATATTAAAAAAAAAAATCAAAATTTTTTCCTGGTCTCCTATATATCTCTGCCTCCCTCTCACCGAAACTTATTTTCCTAATTAGTGCACTGCTTCTCATTGCCACAA
This sequence comes from Fagopyrum tataricum, assembly GCA_002319775.1. Classification (NCBI taxonomy): domain Eukaryota; kingdom Viridiplantae; phylum Streptophyta; class Magnoliopsida; order Caryophyllales; family Polygonaceae; genus Fagopyrum; species Fagopyrum tataricum. Next base: position 45,179,763 of record CM008284.1, on the reverse strand, counting down.
GTGTGTCATTCAAACTATATAGTGCTCCCTATTGCGATAGAACATGATAAAACAAGTACTTCTCACTTCCACAACTACAATAAATTAATGTAAATTTAAATTTTGATGAATATATATACCCAGTTAAACGACGGGAGTGCACTAGAAGATGACTCCTCATCGGACAACACCTGCACAGGCTGCACTTCATTGCCAATTTTCTCTCATTCATCCTCCAAAATTTGACTCAAATGGTGTGCAGACTTCTTTCACGAATTTGGCGGGCGAGATCAACCTCATCTTTGACGCCACTGCCAAACGCTAATCCCAATTCGATTCGGGATTATGGATATTTGGATAAATTATAAAAAAAATTTATATATTTTATAATTACGTTAATAACCTAATTTTTTAAATTTGATGATTTTTTGCCCCAAAAAGATAATTATAGAAAATTACCCAAATTTTTAATTGTTAGGATTTATCCAAATCTATGACACCATAATTTTTTTAAAAAGATAATTACATTGAATTATCCAAAATATTATTGCAAGGAATGATCCAAATTTCTGAAATTTCATATTTTGTCCCACAAAGATAAATTGGCTATATAAAGTCGGGTAACTAACATTAAGTAAGTGAGTGAAGTTGGGTACGTAAAAGTTGAGTTTATTACTACTATTAAATTCAACGCATCACGGTGGAGCCTCCATCACTCGGTAAATCATTTGACTCCTCTAAAACTAATCGTGTTGGGTTTATTTTCTTTAATAATGGGCCAATATAATAAATAATATAGAAATGAGCTCAAATCACAATTTTGGGCTTATTTTTTGGAGCAAACTCAAAAGAGCTCACAAAGTAATCCTAAAATAGTTGCTTTATATATAGATACTATATACAGGAAAAACACATACTTAAAAAATTAACTATATTGAGTAAGTAAAATCGAGTAGTTAACATCGTGTATGTAAAATGAGGTATATATAATTGGGTAACTAACATTGGGTAAGTAAAAATCGATAACTGATTGGGTAAGTAAAATCGGATAATTAACATTAGGTAAATTATAAGTGAGATCGCACAGTTAAAATTGAGTAATTAGAATTGATTAATCGAATTGGATAATTAAAATAGGTATGTAAAATCACATGTAACAAATTACAAATTATATATATATATATATATATATATATATATATATATATATATATATATATATATATATATATATATATATATATATATATATTATAAATCTATGTTTCTTTATGATCTTAATAAAAGACGACAACAAATCAACAATAAAATATACATATATTATTAACACTAAATATTATAATATTTGATTCTTATTAGTTTGGATTTTTTTTTTCAAAATAATAATAAAAGAAAAAGTATTTTCGAAGATAGGTAAAAAAAATACTAATTCCGGGAATAGGAAGTAAGAGTCGTCGTTTGAAACTACGAGTTTTCGAATAACTCGCAGTTTCAAACGGCCGATTATTTTTTTCAATTTTTTTTTTAAATCCCAAAGAAAGTCGCCGTCTTATACGGAGACTTTCTTGGGGATTTTTTTAAAAAATCGCATGCAATAACCTTACCTGCCACCTACCGAAAGATTCTTCTGCTTCCAAAACTCTGAACTTCTGCCTTCTCTAACCCGTGCTTCACTTTGCTTTACTTTGTTTCTCCAGATCCACATATCCACAACCATCCCTCTTGCTTCTCCCTCCTCCGTTCATCTTCTCCGGTCTCCTTCGCTCTTCGGCCTCTTTTGCGTCCTCGGCTTCCCTGGGCCTCCTGCTTCTCCTCCGTTCGTCAACCCTGTGCAACGTCTAATCCAACGGGATATCATCAACCTATAGCCCCAAATTTGTTCATGATGGTAAACAACTTTGAAAAAAGAATTTATAACCATTTATAATAAAAATTCTCACATTCTGTATTTTTCTAATTTGTAGGGACAATACGTGGCTAATGTAGGATATCATGGGCGACAAACGGCATACACTACTCAACAACATCAGAGTTCCCAAGATCTTGAAGGGTTGAGCCAAAACGTGAACACGTTTTGCAACTACTTGTCAACTGAAAGTACAAACATATTGAGTAGAGCAGCCGTTGACCCATTCTACCTTCTTGGGGGGCCTTCATCATATATGCCTACACCGGAGGTACCAAGATCCTCCCATCAGTCTCAATCATTCTCCACGCCGTCGTTGAGCATGAGTCCATCGGGATATTCTCCATCGGCCTTCACTCCGTTGGGTTTTGCTTCATATGGTGTGCAACGCATGATGGGTTTCTCGGGCACACCGGTCCAACCTAATACATTTGCATCTCCACCTCTACCACGGTATTCTCAATATAGAGATCTAGTTCTTGATTTAGGTGAGCAGCATGTCTCGGTCTCACGACCCTTATCGCCAATTAATGAAGATGCGTCGACATCTAGGGGAGAGCGCAGAGGTGGAAGAAAAGGCAGAAAGAAGACCACTTAGACCATACAAAACGTCTATATTATGTATGTAGAATGATTCTGTAAAACAAATTTGAAGATCCTATGACATTTTATAACATTATGCAAAACAAATATTTGAAGGTACTATGGCATTCTATATTATGCATGATGAATGTGGTCTACGACATTCTGTAAAACAAAAAATTATTGCTCTCCAAAAAAAAATTTAAATAAATAAATAAGGAAAGACGGAGAATTCCTTTGGGATTTTTTTTTTAAAAAAAAAGAACTCGTTGTCTTAGACGGCGAGTTCTTTGTAAATATAAAAAAAATTGAAAAAAAAATAATCGGCCGTCTGAAACTGCAAGTTCTTTGTAAATTTTTTAAAAAATGAAAAAAATAATCGGCCTTCTGAAACTACGAGTTATTCGAAAACTCACAGTCTCAGACGGCGACTTCTACCCGAACCTGGAATGCCTTCCTATTCCCAGAATTTTTTTTTCCGTACCTATCTTTGGAAATACTTTTCCTTTTATTATTATTTTGGAAAAAATCCTTTTTAATTACCGATTTATTTATTTGTTTATGTCAATTGACTTATTGCCAAATATACTATAGATCAACGTATGAAGAAGGTGGGGAGAGGAACCCTAATATCAAGCAGTGTCTTTGTAAGTTTTCAGATGGACATTTTACGGCTGCTGTAAAAGTTTTGTGCTCCTCTGGAGTAGCTCCTTATAATGATGAGACTTTGAAGGTGTTAAAGGCAAAACATCCCTTCAAACCTTCTACTTCTAAGCCTTGTTCTACTGTTCTTGAACCACCCCTCGTTGTTGATGTTGATTTGATTTTTACATGCATCAAGTCTTTTCCCAAAGGAACCTCTTGTGGTAGAGATGGGTTGAGAGCACAACACGTTGTCAATTTGTGGTTGGGAGGTAAGTGTCCGCTGAGTTTGGCTGAGTTTGTTGCTTCAACGTCTCTTACGCCGTTGTTGAAGCCTGATAATGGGGTTCGTCCCATTGCAGTCGGTACTATATGGAGACGGTTGGTGTCCAAAGTAGCTATGAAGGGAGTGAGTAAAGATATGACGGAATATCTTGGAAATTTTCAGTTTGGAGTTGGTATTTCAGGTGGTGCAGAGGCTATTCTACATAATGTTATCAGGGTTTTAAGTGAGCGTCACTCTGATGGTTCTCTAGCTATGTTGACAGTGGATTTTTCTAATGCCTTCAACTTGGTTGACATAACTGTTTTGCTAAGGGAAGTAAGGGAAAGATTTCCCTCTATCTCTTTTTGGGTTGATTTTTTGTATGGTCATGTTGTCCGTCTGTATGTTGGTAATGATATTATTTGGTCGGCTACTGGTGTGCAACAAGGAGATCCTTTGGGGCCGCTTCTTTTTTCCCTTGTCTTGCACCCACTTCTTCATCGGATCAGAGATAGTTGCAAGCCTCTTCTACATGTTTGGTGTCTTGATGATGGTACTATTATTGGTCGGACAGAGGAAATGGCTAGAGCGCTTGATACCATTAGAGAAGTTGGTCCGAGTTTTGATCTTGAGTTGAATGTTTGCAAGACTGAGCTCTTTTGGCCTTCGTGTGATGGTTCAAAGCTTAGAGAATATTTATTCCCTCATGAAATTGCTAGGCTGGTTCTGAGTGTTAAGTTGTTGGGTGGGGCTGTGAGTAAAGCTGATGAGTTTATTAGAGAGCTAGTCATGAAAAGAGCTGTTAAGGCGGTTGAGTTGATGCACCTTCTTCCGCAGTTGAGAGACCCACAGAGTGAGCTTCTTTTGCTTTGTTCCTGCATGGGTGTTGCTAAGATGTTGTTTAGTTTCTTGTCTACCGGAACATAGGGAGGGTGCATCTATTTTTTTTTGATTTGGGACTTCGTAAATCAGTTGATTGAGGATATTGTGGTTTGTGGGGGTGCTTATTTTGGCGATCTTCAGTGGCGACTTGCTTCTTTGCCGATTCGGTGTGGAGGTCTTGGGTTATACTCAGCTATGGAGACTTCTTCTTTTGCTTTTGTGGCTTCTAGAGCTCAGTCTTGGGCTTTTCAAGACCATATTCTGCGGGACAGTGGAGTTATTGATATGGGCTCTGAGTTTTTTGGAGCTTTGGGCAATCTTCAAGCTTCTATTCCTAGTTTTTGATCTTTTTGGTTTTATTGTAAAGAGCAACGTCCCCCCTAAAGCCCAGCATGCTTTGGCGAGTGTTTTTTATGGTAAGACAGTACAAACGATGGAAGGAACTTTTGGTTTGACCGCTAGGAAAAAAGTGGTTTTTCAGTGTCTACAGATAGCGCATAGCCAATATTTCCTTCTTGCCATACCTATTGATGGACTTGGACAATGTATGTCTCAAATTGAGTATCGCATGATCCTCAAGTATCGCCTTATGATTCATTTGTTCTCCTCTAGTATGTTTTGTCCTATGCCTAATTGTGGGAGACCTTTGGATGTTTTTGGGGAGCATGCGGTTCATTGTAAAGAACTACCCGATTTCAAATATAGGCATGATCTGGTTCGTGATGTTTTATGTGACGTGTTTAAGAGAGCAGGGATTTCGGCCAAGAAAGAGGCGCTTGTATCCTTCTTGACTGATCCGCGTGAATGAAGGTCTACGTTGAGGCCTGCAGATGTGTTAGTTTTTGAATGGGTGGGTGAAAAACATGCTTGTATTGATTTGACAGGAGTCTCTCCTTTGGTTGGTTTGAATAACGGGCCTTTTGTGATGGGTAAGGCGGCTCTCAACGCGGCCTCTTTGAAGGTGGTTAAGCATGAAAGGGCTTGTCTTGAAAACCAACATGTGTTTCTTCCGTTCGCTTTCGATACATTTGGTTTTCTTGCGCTTGATGCCGTCAAGATTCTCAAGAGGGTGCAAAGGGTTTTGTGTCACTCAGGTCTTCATATGTAGTGTTTAGGAGGATTGAATTTGCTATTCAGAAAGAGTTGACGACACAGCTTGTTGTCCGCCTAACTTATAACTCAATGTAATAAGGATATTGTTCACATTACATGATATCCATAAATAATCTATACGCAATAAAATATACGTTAAAAAAAGAAGAAGAAAAAAATCTTAAAATAATATTATAAAAATGGTAGATAAAAAATTTATTTCTGGTTCTGATATAATAGTGTTCTTATGCATTTAACCTTAAGTTTTCCCATATTGTATTTTTATATATTGCTATGCTACGTGCACCACTACTATGTGTCCATACCCTGGTAGTGATTACAAAGTACGTGCAATTAAGTTTGAACAAAGGATGGGTTTAGCTCATAAATTCATATGCATGTATGTATACGTTTAAGTTTGGAGAAATTGAATCACCAACTCCAGTTTGAGTTTGAGGGAGATTGTTAGTTTACTTAACCATGCATATATTTGAATTTATCACTTTATTTATAATTTATTTTTATCGTATTTTATTATTTTCTTGTCTTTTATTCTTGTTATAATATTTTATCCTGATTAATGAATAAAGAAATTTTCAGTTATAAATCTCTACAATAATTTAAAATTATATAATGGGTTTAAGAAAAACCTATGTAAATTGAATCATCAATTATTTATAGTTTAACAAAATTTCCGGTAAAGTATTGATCTGGTGAGGTGTATCTAATTCATTACTAATCTATCTAAAACCTCTAATTAACATATTTATAGTTATCCTAATATATACTTGTCACTCTGTCATGGTTGTTTAATCGATAAAAGTCGGTAAAATAAGATTTAGATTTTCATTTGGAACCATTAAATATTGTTGATAGGTATCCATTATACGTATGCAACATTATTAGACATCATATCCACGTATAAAAAGAACTTTTCTAATAAAAAATTGCGAGCAATAAGGAATTATTAATTAATGTATTAATTTGGATTATAAAATAAATTCAAGAGCATTAATTATGAACACATGCAGCTGCATAGATTGTTAGCCTGCCTGTGGGTAATTTTACGTGAATCCTGCAGTGTAGCCGAAAGTAAAGAGTTGATCTATGTATACGTACCAATTAAATACACAAAAAAATAAAATAAGAATGCATGTTTCTTAGAAGTTATTAGAGGTTATCGATGGATAAGATGTATTTTGTTATACGTATGTGTATGTTGAACGGTATTCTAGAAATATCAGTGAAAATCTTTATTCGAGAGTACGTAATTTATCGCAAAGTTTTTATTTTTACATAGAAGTCATGACTACGGCTGTGTTTGTTCTCCAACAATCACTAGTTTAAATTAGTGATTATGAGTGTTTTTAAAATTTCGGTGTTTGTTTGTGAGGGGTTTATGTGAGTGTTTGTGTTTTTTTTTAAGTGTTTTTGATACTCTGAAAAAAGAAGGGTTTTTGGATTGGAATTGTGTTTTTGGGGATAAATGTACTTGTACCTATAAAAACACTCTCTCAGAAAACACTACTCACAGCAAACACATACGAGTTTTTTTAAAAACACAATCATTCCTAAAAACCACAATCACTATCAAAAACATAATCACTAGTTTAAATTTAATTCTAGCAAACACAGCCTATGTATTCAGAGAGTGTAGTTGAGCCGAGTTCAAGCCGATAAACTGATCCTTCTTCCTTGACTTTTATCTTTCCGATTCCTTCTTCTTGTGAATGATTGTCATTACATTCGAAACCTTTTTATTTTATTTTAATAAATAAAGTGAGAACCAGACGTATATATACGACGGAACAATAAATAAGTTATATTTTTAATAAATCATTCAAAAGTTTTATAAATTATTTTTACAATTTATAAATTTACCGATAGTCTAAATCAACCAACCACCGATTTCATAACTTCAATATATTCATACTAATTTACAAAGACATGCCATAACAAATCGATCTAAAATCCTCTACAACTCGGATATATGATCGAAAATTACATACATTTGATCAACAAATATAAGCATCATACTATCTACATACATCTAGATCCAACTAGCTAGAGAGTAGATTCAATAGAGAAACTCGGGTCTTAATCAACTGCCTAAACAATCCATTTAACCCATTCTCCATCTCTCCTAATCCACTCTCCAATCTTTCAATCCGCGTCTTTACCACCCGATACCCATCCAACCCGATTTTACCACTACATAAAACCCGATTCAAAGCCGCATCAGCGTCGCTCAATTCATTCCCACTCTCATCACCACCGGCGTCACTACGCGCGGGCCCCATAAGCCTCGACACCATGCGCCACCTGGTCCCACATCCTGATGATGTCATCAAATACGTCAGCAGAGTTTCGAGAACGGATACGCTCATAATACTAACGCATCTCAGCCCTCTCAAAACCCCAAAAACGTTGTCGTTTGAACTCGAATTTCCTTCAAGCTTCTCATCTGCTAACAAACTACCTTCCACCACCTTCTTCAACCCCGAAACCGCTAATTTCGCATCCTTAATCGCTTCCTTTCTCGCAGAAGCATATTTCGACACAATCTCTTCTACAGTTTCTTCATCCTTTCTTCTCCGAATCATCGATTGCAGATCCCTAACCGATTCCTTTAACCTAGCCACAACATCTCTAGCGATTCCACAAACATCCAAAACCTTCAAAGAGCCATCGAGAAGCTCTTCAACAACATCTCGATAATCTCGTAAACGACGAGGAAGAGAAATTGCTTCGTCAGCGCAATTATACAGCTCTGCAATTCCGGATAATGCGATGGCGATATTCTCGGCGGACGAAGATGAATTTGAGGATTCTTCGAGGTGTTTGAGATCGTTGAGATGCTGCTCTAATCGTATAAGGATAGGGTTTGAATTTGAAGGAAAACTCACAGATCTGATACGGTAGCGGTTGATTTTGAGCTTTTTGGAGGAAGATATTACCATTTCTTGGTGAAGTGATTTTGGAAAATGGGTTTTTGGTGAAGATGTTGCTCACATATCCATGCGATAGGTTTTATATATACATGAGAATTGAAAGTTTCACTAAAGACAAATATATATAAATTAGAAATTATGGAGGGAGACATGACAGATAAGAGGAGTACCGAAGATATCTACACGCGAAGCGATTCATATGCAACTTTTGAATATAAAATTGGGGGGGAAATTTTTTAAGTACAAATATTTTTTGATGGTTTCTATAAGATACTCTTGTTTTAATTAAACTTTATTTGCAAGTTTATTCTGGTTAAAATAATGATATAGTTCCAATTTTGTTTGTTCAAGTAATTTGTAATTATTTTTTATTTACATATAAATATATTAACAAAGTGAAATAATATAAAATAGGATAGTGTAAATGAGTATTTATTTATTCGAGTGTATAGCGTTCAATCCAATAAAATTAACGCTCTGAAATTGGAAATGTGATATGCACGTAGGGCTGTTCACCGGTCCGGACCGGACCGGAAAAGGAAGGATCGGAAATGGACCGAAAAATTCGGTCCAGGTCCGGTCCAAAACCGGTTCAGGATCGGAATTTTTTAATTTTTTTAAAAAAATTTTTTAATTTTTTTTTTCTAAATTTTTAATTTTTTTTTTCTTATTTTTTTCGCACCAAGCCTATTGCGGACCGGATCGGACCGATACTTAATTAGTTAATTTTAATATTTTTATTTCACTAAAATTTTAATATATTTATAATATTTTATAACTAAAAAAAAATTCTTTTATTTTAAAAAAAAATATCGGTCCGGAATTCTTGAACCGAGGATCGGACTTGTTTGTTCCGGACCGGAAAATGAACAGCCCTACATGCACATGAGTGTGATGCACACAAACACGATTGTGCTCTTGTAAGAACGATCATGCACATTTTATAAGTGCACGGTTGTGTTGAACTATTGCGAAAAAATTGATGTACATGATCTTGCTTATACTCGAGCCCGATCGGGTACCATGTTCATATTGAATATACGTGTAAAAAAAAACTAAATGATATACAACCTTGGGGTTTTGAGCCCTAATTAATAGGAATTTTACCCACTTATTATCAATTGGACGAGTTAATTAAATCTCTTTAATTGTTAAATTAATGCGTAAAATACAATTGTAGAATGTGATATGTAATGTTATTTATACTTGTTCACGGGAATTGTGCGAATGAACAACATGGGATGCATATGAACGAGATAATGTACACGAGATAATCCGCAATTTTCGCAATTGCGGATTATCTCATGCACGAGTGTGCTTTATAGGGCTAGAGTATAAGCACTACAATGTATTATGTTGGCACAAATTTGTTTGCAATATAGGCGTAACGTGGATTTGCACGATCGTGCGCACAAAATCAATTGTACAATTCATACCCATACGTTGATACACATGATACAAATCTAAAGCGTTATACTTTTTGATCCAACGATTTTTAGATATTCTTACTCGTTACGGCAATGAGGTTATTACGTTCATCATATTGTTATTTGTGTGTGATTAATCTTATATGAGAATGGTTAAAAGTAAGATATTAATAAAATAAGTCAATTTTCACCGTTCTTAAATATTTACGAGTCATAACATTGACCGTACACCGGACTAATTAAACAGGAAAAATGTTAACAAAAATATTATTATTTATTTAAAATATAAATAAGTTGTAGGTAAATAAATGCATGTTATAATATAATATAATATAATCATTAATTTTATTTTAGATATAGGTTAAACTTTCAAATTATTTTATATACTATTTTCTTCATATTTATGTTAAGTGTATGTTACAATAAAGTATGAATATATCTCATTAACTAATGTTGTGTAATACTTAAGACATCTTAGTAAAAAAAAAAATGTATAGTATATGTAATATATTATCTTATTTGAATGGATATAAAATTGGGAAGTATATTAGGATTTGGTGGAAGGGGCTAACCAGCCAAATGCACCCCCAACTAATTGCATTACACTGCCACATGTCTGGAGATGAAGGACCATAACGACCATAACGTTATTTTTTAATATTTCTTTTTATTGGTTAGGCTCCCTTTCTCAAGAAACTTACGACAATATTATATATTTCACTATTATTATATAAGAAAATAGTATAATATAAGGCGAGGAAAATAGAGATGTGAACATGATCAGACTTAAATGTGTGCACGAGTGGGTTAATGGTTGCAGTGTTACATTCTTGTGAAAATTATTGCAGACAAAGAGATTTAAATTTTCAAAATTAGGATTAAATTGTTGTTACATTATGGTATTATTGGTACGTACGTGTCGATAAGTTTCGTTTGTTTAGTTGAATTGCCAGAGATGAATGTTTCATTTTGTCAAACATATGACAGTCGTACATGAAAATGAAACTCTATCATTTAGATGTGGATTGGAATGGTAAGTGTGACGGTCCACGATAACAGCATGAAATATCGTCGGGTTAACGGTTGAGATTGAAAGTGGCTCGGTTGGAAACTCGTTATATGTATATGGAGCTTGTGTGTTGACTGTTTGAGGTACATTATATGTAAGTCACGAGATGTACATTATGTAAACGATATTTCTATATTGTTAGAGATATTCGGCGTGTTATATACACGGACTTCAAATTACTTGTTGTCAAAAACAGTCGCATGGCGCCTAGCTTTAGCGCTGTTTAATGGCGCCGGCGTCCATGTATATATTTTTTTTAACCTTTTGTTTTTCAAATTTGCCGCCGGCGCCTAGATTATTATTATTTTTTCCTGGAAAAAAAAAACAAAAAAACTTAGTGTTGGTTGATGATGTCCGATGTTTATAAGCAAATGTTTTGGCAATGAAAAAAATTACATAACTAACTTTTTCAATTTATAAATTCCTCTTTTTTCATACAGTACGACTTAAACCGTGATAGAGGGAATTTATGGGGTTGAAAACGATCACTGTAGATGAACATTGAGCTTTACACAAAAGATAAAATCGAATTGAAATAGATTATGGCGCCGGAGCCAAACATTTTTTCCATCCGGGTGCCGGCGCTCAATTATTTTATTTTTTTCTAGAATTTTTTTAAATAAAAAAAAGAGGGTGTCGGACTATACAAAATAATATAAGTAACTTTGGATTCATTCAGTTCATATATTTCTCTTTTTCCTGTATAAAATAATATAAGTCACTTTGGATTCATTCGGTAGAGGAAATTTATAGGGTTGATGAGTATTAATATTGGGATGAAATATTTTTTTAAATATGGAGATAAAATTTGGTTACTAAGTTTACTATAAGACTTTAATTAAAAATCAAATATGGAGGAAAAAACTCACTATGGGAGCCGGCGCCCGTTTGGTTTTTTTTATTTTGTTTTTTCGAAAAAAAAACAAAACAAAACAAAAAAAGTTGAGCGCCGCCCGTTAAACGCTATCGCATTGCGCTCGAATTTTACGTTAGTAAAACGAGCTTCGTGTATATAGCTTTTTCGCTAGGATTTTGTTAGATCACAAAGATCTTATGTTATCACAATCTGATCTTCTGTTCTATTTATAGCAGCTTTTTCAGTGAATGAATAATACGATTCATAAGTCTCAGTGTTTATATAGTATCAGTAAATCGATCCATTAATTGAGCAAAACACAATCAATTCATGGCTGAATACGCATCAACCCTTGCGAATCCACATGAGCCTACAAAACCCTTCACTATTGTGATCCTCACATGCATAATCAAGCTTACCCCTACAAACTACATTATCTGGAAGCAAGAAATCTTGGCAACTATGGAAGGTTATGATCTGGATAACTTCCTCCTTGGAACTATCGAGATACTAGAAAAAACTCTTCCAGACTCCACCACAATACACCCGGCATATAAAACCTATAACAGACATGATAGACTTATCTATGGAGCACTTATGGACAGTCTGTCTACTGAAGTTGCAAGCTTTGTTGCAACAACAAAAACTTCGAATGAGATATGGGAAGTCTTGAGACGTACCTATGGAAATCCGTCTAGAGGGCACATAAAACAGATCAAAGAACGGTTGAGATCTATGACGAAAGGTACCGATACAATATCGGTTTATATGCAGAATGTCAGAACTGCAACAAACCTCCTAGCATCACTGGATTCACCAGTTTTAACATAAGACCTAACTGACTACGTACTACGTGGTTTGGATGAACCTTATCAGCCTGTAGTTCATGTCATCAATGCCAGGGACTCAACAATTGCCTTCGAAGAACTTCACGAGAAACTCATCAACCACGAGTTGTCGCTGAAGCACAAACACAAAGAAGCTGGTGGAGTTATGACGGCTTTCAATGCTCAAACCAAGTCCTCGAAAAGCACTGGTAAGTCCTCTAATTACAATACATACTCGCAGACCACTCAAAACCAATCATCGAACCCACGTCCCAATCAAACCTCAGCCCAAAATCAGATTAACCAAACTTATCCGAATCAAACTAGAGGACCAAAACCGTTCAAAGGGCGATGCCAGTGGTGTAGAAAAATTGGTCATGTCTTGGCTCAGTGTCGTGTATACAAGGCTCTCCATCCCACCATTGAGGTACCGTCGTCAGCAAGGTTACCATCCATGCTTGTCCATCAAACCAATTTGGCTACAACAAACCAACCAAACTCACCTTGGTTACTTGATGGTGGTGCATCCCACCATGTTACCAACGACCTTGCTAATCTCGCACTTCACTACCCTTACAATGGCCCAGATGAGATGGTTGTAGGCAATGGTAAGACACTCCCCATTACTCACAGTGGTTCAGTCACATTCACTTCCAAACAAAATAAAATTCCCCTTTCTAATGTGTTATGTGTTCCCTCAATGGCAAAGAACATAGTGTCAGTCTCTAAGCTTACTCAACAAACTCCTTGTGAGGTAGTGTTTAACTCTGATGGTTTTTCCGTGCAGGACCTCACGTCCAAAACACCAATTCTTAAGGGACAATGCGTTGATGGAGTATATGTTTGGCCTCAAAATCACCCCATGGTTAACACAACTGTTAGAGTCAATCCTGCTCTTGTTCATCATAAGCTTGGGCATCCTTCCACTGAAGTTTTCAATTTTCTAAATAAATGTGTTAGTATTGGGTGTAATAGATCTATATCATCAACGCGATTGTAATGCGTGCAACATCAATAAAACACATAAATTACCCTTTCATACTTCTTCTATTGTGTCTTCTCATCCTCTAGAAGTCATTTATAGTGATGTGTGGAGCTCTCCTATTACATCATTTGATGGGTACAAATACTTTGTGCTGTTTATTGATCACTATACCAAGTATACATGGATCTATCCACTAAAGTTAAAGTCAGGCACTAAGTCCATTTTCATTCAGTTTAAAAGCTTAGTTAAAAACTACTTCAAATACAAAATTAAGATACTCTACTCGGACAATGGGGGTGAATATGTGTCTCTTAGGTCTTTCATTGGGGAACATGGCATAACACATCTCACTTCGCCTCCACAAACACCAGAACACAACGGTCTAGCTGAGAGAAAGCATAGACATATCGTGGAAACTGGCCTATCATTTCTTACCTACTCCAAAATGCCTATGGATCTTTGGCCGGTGTCTATGATCACTGCAATATACCTTATCAATCGCCTCCCTTCTCCATCCCATGGCTACACCACCCCCTACCAAAATCTCACCCAAACTCCTCCCAACTACACAAAGCTTTGTAGCTTTGGATGCCTTTGTTACCCATGGTTGAAACCGTACACCAACAACAAACTTGAACCGAAATCAAAACCATGTGTCTTTATAGGGTACTCTTTATCACAAAGTGCTTGCCAATGCTTAGATCCAGTGACAAAGTGAGTATACACGTCGAGACATGTTAAGTTTGTTGAAGATGAATTTCCATATCATCACATAAAATCACAGCCCTCTACTTCACCATCCACTTTGTCAGAATGGGCTCATTTTGGGGTAGCTATACTCAATCCTGATACATCATCTTTATCACCTACGGCTTCACAGAACATTACACCTTCACCACCCACAAGTTCTACTTCACCGTCCTCAATCTCTCTTCGTACACCTTTACCAAATCCCCAAGTTTCTGTACAACAGCAGTCCACGCTGGCTGGCACAATTCCTCCACAGTCACCTCCAAATCCCATGCCCACTGCAGGCATTGAAGTAGCCATCACCAAACCTAATCCAAACCAACGACAAGGCATCATCACAAGGTCACGAAACAATGTGACCAAGGCGATCCAGAAACTAAACTTACATACAACCATTGGCCCACCACAACCCTCTAAACCACGAACCATAACCCAAGCTTTAAAGAACCCTGAGTACTATGCAATGTGAATATGACGCACTATGCTTGAACAGGACTTGGGAGCTAGTTCCTAGTACGTCAAAAGAAAATCTAGTAGGATGCAAGTGGATTTTTCGCATAAAATATAATCCTGATGGTACGGTGGACAGGTACAAGGCCAGACTTGTGGCAAAAGGGTTCAATCAAAGACCTGGTTGTGACTATACAAAGACCTTTAGTCCGGTGGTTAAACCAGTAACTGTCAGAGTTGTTCTTGTGATAGCCATATCCAAGGGTTGGTCATTAAGACAATTGGACATTAATAATGCATTTCTCCAAGGAAGGCTATATGAAGATGTATATGTGGCTCAACCACTGGGATTCATTAACAAGGATCAACCAAATCACATTTGCAAACTAAGAAAGGCAATTTATGGCTTAAAGCAAGCCCCGCGTGCATGGTATAATGAACTCGGATGTTTCCGCTTGGTCTTGGGTTTCTGAATTTTGTAGCTGATGCTTCTCTGTTCGTTTATTCAAAAGATCAAGTTATATTATATTTACTTGTCTATGTTGATGATATAATAGTAACTGGAAACAGCAGCAAACATGTGGATCAGCTCATTCTCATTCTTGCAACAAGGTTTTCACTCAAAGACTTGGGTACACTTTCATACTTTCTTGGAGTTGAAGTTGTTCCAACAGCATCAGGTATATTTCTATCACAAAAGAAATATATTCTTGATCTATTATGCAAGGCAGGGATGAGTGATGTCAAGGTAGTGTTCACTCCGATCTCTCCAGGGGACATTGTTCATGGTGACTCAAAAGATTTGCTTCCATCACCCACAGATTTAGGTCACTTATTGGCAGCTTGCAATACTTATACTTAACTAGACCAGATGTTGGATATACTGTAAACAAGCTCTCCCAATTCATGCAGAATCCAACATCTCATCACTGGGCAGCACTGAAACGTCTGCTTAGGTATCTTGCTGGATCATTGAGTCTTGGTATTCATATAAAGGTGGCTCCAACTACTGATCTACATGCTTACTCGGATGCTGACTGGGCGGGAGACAAGGACGATTACGTGTCAACAACAGGTTACATCATCTACGTTGGCTCAACACCAGTGAGTTGGAGTTCAAGAAAACAAAAATCAGTAGCAAGGTCCTCGACAGAAGCTTAATACAAAGCAATTGCGGATACTACCTCAGAGTTGATCTGGGTTACACAACTGATGTCTGAGTTGCAGCAATCGCCTACTCTACCACCTGTCATATATTGTGATAATCTGGGGGCTATGAGCTTGTCAGCAAATCAAGTTTTTCACTCACGAATGAAACTTATAGCGTTAGCATATCACTTTGTCAGGGAGCAAGTCCAGCATGGTCGCCTGAGGGTGAATTTTGTATCGACAGAGGATCAACTGGCAAATATTCTTACAAAACCTTTACTTCGCAGTCGATTTCAACAGCTTCTACACAAGTTACAGCTCTCACATGTCAGCTTCACTTGAGGGGAATGTAAACGATATTTATATATTGTTAGAGATATTCTAGGATTTTGTTAGATCACAATCTGATCTTCTGTTCTATTTATAGCAGCTTCTTCAGTGAATGAATAATACGATTTATAAGTCTCAGTGTTTATACGTTAAGTGTAGACCTGTTTAAATTCGGGTTCATACGGTTTTGACTAAAAGTCAAGTTCGTTTATACAAATCGGATTTGAATTGAGCCGAATAAGAGTCGGGACTTACATCCAAGTGAACCTAGCTAATCCAGGTACTTGGTTCAATAATCCATTTTAAAACTAACTAATTATTTTTATAATGTGCTATACAATACTTAATTATTATAATTATACATAATATTATAATTATGATTAATACTATTATATATTTAGTAATATATACATATATTAATTTTAATCTGACCGGAAGGGTTGCCCAACAGATCTAGGGTGGGTGCTATACAATAGACATATAATGAAATAAATTGTATTCCCTCGCGTTAGATGGTCAAGTATAGAGTTTTATTGCATACACTTGTTACCAGAAGTATTTTATCGATATTTATTTTCATTAACAAATTATAATATGTGCACACTCTGGAAAAAATATGAATAAATACATCTCTTATTACCCGTATTCTACACCTTTTAATATTTTGAAGACCAACAATATTAAGCATGATTTTGTTTTTTTGTAATACCACGTTAAAAAAAAAAAAAAAGACAACTTTGATATTGACGGTCGGGCTCACAATTTTGATGTTAATTTGTCGGTTCTATGATTTTTCTTAAAATAATTTTGTTACTGAATCACTAATTAAGCTAATAATTTTTTTAACTAAAACAAGATTTTAAAAAAATTGTTGGTTATCCTTCTAACGTAACATAAAGATTTGATCAACGACAATCTTGTTAGAAAAGCTCTATTTTAACCTAAAATTTTAATTAAAAAGTAATAAAACTTGCGGAATAAGCTCTATTGTAACTCCACTTTACTTTCCACTATATATTTAAATCATTTAATTGTGCTGAATTCATCAATTTCTCACATTCCTATAAGGAAAAATCTTTTTTCATTATTTCAGGTAAATATCTAATCGATTCATATTGAAAAATAACTTTTTCATTGTTCTGTCTCTTTAACGTGTTCTCATAATCTTTCGTTTTAAAAAGTTGAACACAATCGAGTACTGGTGATAGATTAATAATTTTATGTTATTAGTTTATTATGTCATATAAAATTTTATTAATATATATGTTATTGCAAATAAAAAAGATAGTTTTTATATATTTTTATATCAAATCAGTTATATACGTTGTTAGTATTTTTTAATTATATCATTAACATACAAAAATTTTAAATTATTTATTAATAAATATCCGTTCAAAATACGAACTATTAACTAGTTAGTACATGATATTAAAGTATTGTTCGTTAAACTATATCAAACCGATTCAAACGTAATTTTATTTATATTTTCTGTATAAAAATTAATTATATGACCTACGTGGATTATATGTTGAAAAAGACTGATATTAATTAGCTTAAATCAACGATATGAATTTGGATTTGTTGTCTGCTAATTGTACGTAGAGAGACACGAAATAAATAAATATTGTTAGTCAAAATATTCCACGGTAGCCCAAGAACCTATATTTTTATTCATATTTATGATTAGAAATTGAATATAAAATTTAATAGGAGTAAATTTATCCATAAGAGAACACATATAGGTTTACACATAAGCATTTATATGAATTAGAATGTACCTATAAAATGGACCAATGTTTTGTTTTTTTTAATTAAAATATAAAGAAGAAGAAGATGGCGTTGTAGGTGAGAATCTAGGGTTGCTCAATTATAGGTTATAAGCCAGCTATGCTAATGTTGTATACCTAAACGACATAGAATTTATGTTGCTTTATATTTTATTTTCTATAGCTTCTATGGATGTCAAGATTTCTAGGCCTTCTAATGTGTCCGTAAAACGTAATGCAAATAAATCATATATATGCTAATTAATAGGAATTAAGATGATGATGATGATTAAGCACGATAACAATAGGTTAACGATACATATACCGGATATTAATCTGTTATGATAAAAATTATACTTAAACTCAGTCAAAATGTCAATAAATGTATGATTTGTTTAATGTTCAAATCATTTATTTATCCACGTTGTCAAACTATCGATCTTACTTGATAATCGATATGGGAGAGGAAAATGTTTGAAAATATTTTATCTAAAAATATTTAGGACATCTTGGTAAATTTTTAGATGACATACAAGCTGATCCGAGATCTTGCTATTTAATTTTCACGAAAATTTTGTTTTATAGTTGACTTAGTAAGAAAAAAAAATTATGACTTAGTTAGTTATTTATAAAAAAATCTTATAAATTCGTAAGAACGTCACAAGCTTTAATGTCGTTTATTTTAGTATATATATATACTTCGTATCTCATCCCATGGATTTCCATGTTAAAAGTCAAATATATATGAAGAAAAAGACAATACTATACACCCGAATTCTGTAATAAAATTTATTGTTAATATTTTACGTGGATTTGTCCAGTGTCCCTTTTTTCCCATGTTTGGTTTACTATACTACCTCTAGTTAATTGGTTAACTCGCCAATATTTTCCAGTGGTAAACTAAAAAAATTGGTTCAGGTGAGAAGCTAAATATTTATATATTTTATAGAATATGGTACATTTTATTAAAATTTCATATTTTATTTTTATAAAAGTTTATATATTTTATATTTGGGTTAAATTGAAAAGTAGGTCTTTTTTGTAAATAAGAGCACTAAGAGGATCCTTTCTATTATCAAGGAACAAAGTAGGTCTTTTTATTTATCTATAAAGATAAAATAGAAGGGCAAATTGGTAATTGCAAGGTAAATCCAACCAAAAAGAAAACCCTAAATTCAACCAAATTCTGAACCGAACCCGAACCCCGAACCGGACCTCGAACCAGAACCCGAACCGGAACCGGAACCCGAACGCCGAACCATAACCCCGAACCGGAACCCGAACCGAAACCTTGAACCCGAACCGAAATCCTGAATCCGAACCGAAACTCAAACCCGAACCTAGATAAATCCTATTTATAGGATTTTATTTTAACTTCTCTCTAAAATTTCCTTTATACCCTTACTTTCAAAGTTAAAAATAAATGTGAAATGACTAAAAGCCTAGTTGATATAACAATACAAAAAGGCTTTATTAACTCATTTTTCTCTTATATTTTAATTATACTTAAATCTATTTTACACGGCAAATTATATATTATGATTCCCACGTAGAAATAATTCTTACATTAAACCTATATATGTCTAATATTTTTTCAAGTTTTGTCTTCCGCTAGTCTGCTACCACATTTATCTTAAGCGTAGGTTTAGAAATATATTAGACTATATTAGTTGTCTTTAGTGATAAATTTCTAAATAAAATTTGATAATTAGTTTTTGTATGATTTATTATCTTTATGCCAACCATTCATGAATCAAATAATCGATATAGATAAAAAAAAATATCAAATTAGTTTTAAAAAAACTACTCGTTAATCGTTATGTACTTTATAACTTCTTAGAAAAATAAATAATTTCAAAGTCCATTAAAACCAATATTTCAAAAATGAAATTACACATATTGGTAATTCATATGATTTTTCTGTACAAAGATAGTTGTAAGATTTTCCTAACTTACGAATTTGTGTAATAGTACAATAAAGTTTATTTGATTTATCATAAGAATAATCTTATAAGATCATAATGAATAAATTTCTAATTATATATTTTTTTTCTTGAGATAGATTTTTCTACACTCAACTTAGTATCATCCTAATTAATTTTATAAGTAAATAAACATAATAAAGTAGTATTCGATAAATTATTGTAATGTTTATTTAAAAAAAGATAAGGCCATTTACTCAAATACTTGTCACGTTGCTATATATATTCGAATATGTTTGATATATTTTATAGATTTGAAATTTGAAGTCTTGTGATAAAATCGAGTCAAATCAAAAAAAAATTATTTACTTTGTCACATTATCTTATAGAATAATCAAAATCCAAAATTTCATGTTTTGTCTTTCTCCATGTTTTGTTATATCGTCACTTTCCTAGCTTTCTCGATTGCTTCGGCGATCATACTTTCATGTCTCGAATTATTTGTGTCCTTCAAATGATTGCTTACGTATTTAATATTTCTATATATATATTTTGTACCTTCTTCGTACATAAATACAATACACATTATACCCTCCTCAAGAAAAGCATAAGAGGTCAATTAAGACAACATTAAATTCAAATTAGATGTATTTTTTTTAATGTTAAATTATATATTTAGAAAGAAGTAATAGGTAGATTTGTATAGAGATATAGAGAAATTGATATCGAAAATGTCTTTTTAAATGTGTCAGAAGAATCCGGAGTTAGAGGTAGAACGACATCAACCGATCGAACCAAACGAAGTAAAAACAAGACCTAGAAAAATAAACATTAATCATAACATTTTATAAGACAACCGAGTAATGATACATAGGATTATTTTTGTTCAAACTCGTTTGGAATCGAGGTCGAACCTACTCTAAAAGTTTAATCAAACTTAAAAATATGTTCATACTCGACTTGTCTAGTCGTGAACGGGCCTTATGCAACATCAAGTAGATTGGCTCAAATTTCAGTCTCATTAACTCATCTAGTCATCTTTAGGGAGTTATCGGGCTCAACTGAACCGATCTTTGGTATGATATGTTCAATTCATTTAGAACCTGTAGTAACCGGAAATTTTTATTTAATTAGTTATTTTTATTTTTATTTTTTTTAATTTCGGAAGCCGACTCGAGATATCGAGTCCGTTAAATCGAATCAACTGTACTTGAAAATCTCGATCAAGGGCTTTCTTTCATTGGGATGGCCATTGCAAGGCCTACTTCTACCTTGGCCCAATTATTGTCTCCTTCCTCCCTTTCTATTTTTTTTAAGCCCAACCACCTTCTCTCTCAGGCCCATGAGCAACACGGTCCATGCTACAAGCAGACCTACTCTTCTTTTCTTTTTCCTCAACCCCAACAATTTGTCCTCCCTCTTCTGCGTGAACCGCCTTCTTCCTTGACCCTATCTACACGATCTTCAGCACAATCCCAACGACCCTCTTCTTTCGCTGAGTACGAGCTCCATCAACTAGAACGCTGGAATCGACCGCACCTTAACCGCCTTGCATCCAGGTGTAGACGGTAGGATCGGGACCTCTCTTTCACACAAGCACACTGCCGTGACGCCATCGACCTTGGAAGAACAACAAGTTGGTGTGTCCGCCCTCTTGGCCGATCTGCACAGCATCGGATCGGGATCACCTGCTCGTCCTCCTTTGATCAACTGGCGGCATTGGGGGATCTTCGGCATAACCGCTTGACAGCTACACAAGCCTAGCTCTTCTCGATCTCCTGGACTGCGACAGAGACTGCGAGGAGGGTGAGTTTCCTTTCCTCCCTCGTGTTGGAATTATTAAATTCCCTAAACCGTAAAACCAATGATCGAAATCATGCTAGAGTTATCAAGGAATCTATAATTACATACCTGGTTCCATAGCAGCAATCGAATCAAACCTTAGTGCGGAATCTACGGTCCAAATGAGCACCGCAGGTATACAGTCTTCCTCAATCAAACCTCCTAAGGGTTTCTTTAGGTTTTCTCTTTGATAGGTAGAGAATAGAAAACGGCTCTCGATTTGACGTGTTGGGGACCATAACCTAATATCCTATATATATTGACCTAATAGAATCCCATTAAGCTTATTGAGCCAAAGTCCGGTATCCACCCATTAAGCCCACACCGCTTAATTAAAGTCTACGAGCTTTACTTTAGTTGAATCACTGTTGTTAGCCCGCTAGTAAATAGTCGTATAATATAACTTGTTTATTATAATATGCAAGCCCAACAATAATTATAAGATTAATAAATCTTACAATCTCCCACTTGGGCTACATATTAAACAAACAACTATATTATCCAAAAATCTTTATGTGTACACGTAATGACTACTTTTATGTAGACTTATCCTTTATTTCAATCTGGTCCATCTCATATATCAATATGAGATCACGGCGGCATTCGTCACAATCATCGTAACTAAACCTTCCGTGTTCATCACGTCAGTATATTCAATGACATAGATCAAGTATGGATGAGTGGCATGAAAATTACATGCAATGTGATTTCATAAACATGTCTATTTTCAACTGGTCCTCTTTATTCGGAGATCAATCCAAAACAACCTTAGTTCAAAATGTAAATCATGGAAACTTTATTATGCATAAAATATAAAACATAGAACATCTAATCAAACTCTCACTAAGTTAAGGGATTACAAAACTGTCGAGCCCCATACGAGCAGTGTGCTCATGAAAAACTTTAGGAGGCAACCCCTTAGTTAACGGATCTGCAATCATGGAGTTTGTGCTTATGTGTTCTATACAAATCTGCCCACTTTGAACTTTTTCCTTCAATGACAAGAACTTGATGTCAACGTGCTTCTCCTTTACAGAGCTTCTGTTGTTATTGGAGAACAAAACTGCAGCCTTATTGTCACAAAATAACTTCAATGGCCTTTCAATTCCATTAACCACACGTAGGCCTGTGACAAAATTACGCAACCATATCCCATGAATGGATGCTCCGAAGCAAGCTACGAACTCTGAAGCCATAGTAGATGTAGCTACAAGTGTTTGTTTGCCACTTTTCCAAGATATAGCTCCTTCAGCCAGCATAAAGACATAGCCTGAGGTGGATCGTCTACTATCAATACATCCGGCAAAATCAGAATCAGAATATCCAACGATCTCCAATCTGTCTGATTTCTTATAGGTCAGCATGTAGTTCTTCGTTCTTTGCAAATACCGGAGAACCCTTTTTGCTGCTTTCCAATGATCCGATCCAGGATTACTTAAGTATCTGCCCAAAAGCCCCACAATGAATGCTATGTCGGGACGGGTACAAACTTGAGCATACATTAGACTCCCTACCACTGAGGAATAAGGAACCTTTTGCATCTCCTTTATTTCAAGATCTGTTTTGGGACACTATTTGAGACTGAACTTGTCTCCTTTTGCTATAGGTGTATCTCCAGCTGAACAATCTTTCATGTTAAATCTGCTTAGTATCTTTTCGCTATAGCCCTTTTGTGATAACCTGAGGATACCTTGAGACTGATCTCTTAGTATCTGAATTCCTAAGACAAAAGAGGCGTCCCCAAGATCTTTCATCTCAAAATTCTTAATGAGAAATTTCTTGGTTTCGTGCAATAAGCCTATATCATTACAAGCCAGTAGTATGTCATCAACATACAATACAAGAAAGATAGACTTGCTCCCACTGAATTTGTGATATACACAACCTTCAACCTTATTCACCTCAAAACCAAAAGAGGTAATCACTTGATGAAATTTATGCTTCCATTGCCTTGATGC
This sequence comes from Fagopyrum tataricum, assembly GCA_002319775.1. Lineage (NCBI taxonomy): Eukaryota > Viridiplantae > Streptophyta > Magnoliopsida > Caryophyllales > Polygonaceae > Fagopyrum > Fagopyrum tataricum. The sequence continues at coordinate 45,156,133 of CM008284.1, read as the reverse complement.
CTGCTTGAGCCCATAGATGGATTTCTTTAATTTACAAGCCATAGATTTAGAATCTTTGGATTCAAAATGTTCTGGTTGAACCATATAAATGGTTTCATCAATGGTTCCATTGAGAAATGTTGTTTTTACATCCATCTGGTGTAACTCTAAATCAAAATGAGCTACTAGTCCCATTATTGTCCTAAAAGAGTCCTTAGATGAAACCGGAGAAAAGGTCTCTTTAAAGTCAATACCTTACTTTTGAGTGAATCCCTTTGCAACTAGACGAGTCTTATATCTTTCGATATTTCCTTTTGCATCCCTTTTGGTTTTAAATATCCATTTACAACCAATGGGTTTTGTACCTTTTGGCAACTCAACAAGATCCCATACGTCATTGTCCTTCATGGATTTCATCTCCTCTTGCATGGCTTTAATCCAGTGTTGAGAGTTAGAACTTTGAAGGGCCTCAAGAAGATTGATTGGATCATCCTCTGCAATGCCTGCAGAATCTTATTGTTCCATAAGATACGCGATGTAATCATCTGGTATCTCTCCCACTGGATCTTCTTGTTCTACTAGATATACAATGTAGTCATCTGGAATTGCATATCTCCTTTCTCTACCGGATCTCCTTAGAGGCACTTTTTGAGGCTGTAGAATTTTCTCTATGGAAGGAACTTCATTGTTGTCTAGGACCTGAGTTGTTTCTTGAAGAGTGTCAAGAGTTGTATCTTGATCACTCTCAATAACAATATTGGGAATAGAAATAAGATTCTCTTCCCCAGAGACAACTTCGTCAAGGGTGACGTTCCTTAAACCTTCCCCTCCAAATTCTACATCCTCAAGAAATCTGGCATTTCCCGATTCAAAAAATGATCGAGTAGTGGGATCATAAAATTTAAACCCACGGGAGCGTTCAGCATACCCAACAAAATAGCAACTAGTTGTCTTAGAGTCCAATTTTCTTTCGTTAGGCTTGTAAGGCCTTGCTTCAGCTGGACATCCCCAAATGTGTAAGTGCCTTATACTGGGCTTTTTTCCAGTCCACATTTCATATGGGGTTTTAGGACGATTTGCTAGGTACTCTATTAAGGATATATACCGCAGTTTTTAACGCTTCTTCCCAAAGTGATTCAGGTAAAGAAGAGTGATTAATCATACTTCTTACCATATCCAATAGTGTTCTATTACGCCTCTCAGCAACACCATTCATGCTGGGTTTGCCAGGCATAATTTACTAAGGGACAATTCCACACTCCTTTAGGAAGTTCGCAAAGGGTCCTGGACGTTGTTCTCCTGATCCATCAAACTGCCATAATATACTCCACCACGGTCAGATTTAACGGTTTTTATCTTCTTACCAATTTGAAGTTCAACTTCAGCTTTGTAAGCCTTGAAAACATCCACGGATTGTGATTTCTCACGTATTAAGTAAAGTTACCCATATCTAGAGTAGTCATCTATGAACGTAATAAAGTATTGTTGACCATTCCACGCAGCTGTAGGGAATGGACCACAAATATCTGTATGTATTAGTTCTAAGACTTTCCGTACTTCTGTTGGCACCTAACTTCCTCATGTTTGTTAATTTTCCCTTAACACACTCAACACAAACTTGAAGGTTTGTTAAATCAAGAGAATCAAGAATTCCGTCTGACACAAGCCTTTGAATTCTCTGTTTAGAGATGTGACCTAAACGCTTATGCCATAAGAACCCTGCATCTTCATCCAATTTTCGCTTTGTACCTTTAGAACCTGTATGCAGGATTTCATTATGGGAAGCAACCGTTTCTAGCATATAAAGACGATCAATTAAGATACCGGTACCCACAAGATTTGAATTTAAGGAAATACTGAATTTTCCATTTCCAAAACTACAAAGGTATCCACCTTTGTCCAAACAGGAAGTAGAAATCAAATTCCGTTTAAATAAAGGAGAAACAAAAGTATCCTTCAAATCCAAATAGCATCCAGTACTTAAATTTAATCTAAAATGCCCTATTGCTTCCACAGGAACTTTATTGTCATCGCCAACATAGATGAATCTTTCAGCATCACTTGGTGGTCGACTCCAAAGGCATCCCTGCATTGACACACAAATGTGAGTAGTAGCACCAGAATCTACCCACCACGTGTCAATAGGTACAAAAGCTAAATTAGCCTCATAACAAACTAGGGTGAGAACTTTACCCTTCTTTTCACGCCAAGCCACGTACTTAGGACATGCTTTCTTCATATGCCCTTCCTTTTTGCAGAAAAAACAAGTGAGTTCATCACTTTGCTTCTTCGCCCTTTTCTGCAAGTGTGTACCAGCTGCAGTATCCTTAGCCCTTTTCTTTGATTTGTTTTGAGAGCTTGATGCAAAATGAGCACTTTCGGTCTTATCTCTTTTTATCTTGTCCTCTTCTTGCAAACATTGTGAAATGAGCTCGTTAAGAGTCCATTTATCCTTCTGAGTATTGTAACTCACCTTAAATTGACTGAATTGTGTGGGAAGGGACAGGAGAACTAAATGCACGAGTAAATCATCATTTATCTCTAACTTTAGTGCCTTTAGTTTTCCCGCAAGATTTGACATTTCCATAATGTACTCCCTTATGTTTCCTTTTCCTTTGTACCTCATAGAAATCAGAGCAGCCAAATGGTTGCTTGTTTCTGCTTTCTCATTTTTGGCAAAATATTTCTGAATTGCCTCAAAGGATTCCTTAGCATCTTTGCTCTCAGAAATAGAGCCCCAAAACGCTTCTGGAATGGACCGTTTCATGATCATAAGACACATGCGGTTAGAGCGATCCCAATTCTCTACTTTCGCTTCATTGGAGTTATCCTCAGCCAAAGTGGGTCGTTCAGTCCTTAGCGCAAGGTCTAGATCCATACATCCGAGAACGATTTCCACATTCTCTTTCCAGATCTTAAAATTTGTCCCATTGAGCATTGAAATGGAACTGACTTGAGCTGAATAATTAGTAGCAAAGAAATAACACAATTAATCAATTAATTTAAACAAGATACTCATCACAACTTGACATCCAATGTTTGCACAAAAATATCAATGGTAAATAGTACTCTCAATGCAACAATCAAATATTGATAATAAATCCGGTCAAACAATAGTCTTTCTTTGGACAAACTATCATTCACATGGATAACCTTTACATTTATCGCTATTTATTGTCACATGCGCAATTTGGCCAAACATTGATCTTCCTTTGGGCCGATCAATATTCGCATAATTAATGAAACCGCAATTGATTAATCAATATATTATCACGAGTGTCATTTCGTATTGCCAAATATTAACCTTCCTCTAGGCCGGTCAATATCCGCATAAACGAGTATGATCACTAGTATATTTAATGTTTGGCCAAATATCAATCTTCCTTTGGGCCGATTGATATCCGCATAAACGAAAAATATACATAACCTTATATTTTAAATTAAACTAATATACACAACATAGACTACTTTGGCAGCATATTGTTTCAATTAACTGAATTTAAAACAAACCTTAAATATATTCATCCTTAATATATCTTGTGTAAATAAAATCCAAATATTACACTCGATAAACTTTACAAGTCAATTTATACATGCAAAACTAACCCAAACAAACGGGTCCCACTACATCAATTAAAGGAATTGACCTTTAAAACTTTAAATATATATACTTTACATAACATATGTATATATATAAAAATACAAGCGAGAAAGTGTCCAACATTAATCAAGCATTCTATGACTAAAGTAAATTTTTAATTAAGTCTGAAAAGTCAAGGTACTACATTCTTTGATCAAAACCGATCAAAAGTAACTTATGAGTATTAACTATTCTTTGATCAAAGGTTACTTTTGAGTATTAACTATTCTTTGATCAAAACCGATCAAAAATTAACTTATGAGTATTAACTATTCTTTTAAAACAAAACTGTATGTTTAAAAAGTTGAAAAGTCAAAGGCATGACATCATATCACATACATATACACTTAGATCAAAGGAAAAAGTTACAATTCACTTCGATCAAACAAATGAAAAAACAATTAAACATAAGATGATAATCCTGATAACCAAACATGATATAAGGCTCTGATACCACTTGTTGGAATTATTAAATTCCCTAAACCGTAAAACCAAGGATCGAAATCATGCTAGAGTTATCAAGGAATCTATAATTACATACCTGGTTCCATAGCAGCAATCGAATAAAACCTTAGTGCGGAATCTACGATCCGAATGAGCGCCGCAGGTATACAGTCTTCCTCAGTCAAACCTCCTAAGGGTTTCTTTAGGTTTTCTCTCTGATGGGTAGAGAATAGAAAACGGCTCTCGATTTGACGTGTTGGGGACCATAACCTAATATCCTATATATATTGACCTAATAGAATCCCATGAAGCCTATTGGGCCAAAGTCCGATATCCACCCATTAAGCCCGCACCGCTTAATTAAAGTCTACGGGCTTTACTTTAGTTGAATCACTTTTGTTAGCCCGCTAGTAAATAGTCGTATAATATAACTTGTTTATTATAATATGCAAGCCCACCAATAATTATAAGATTAATAAATCTTACACCTCGTTCTTCTCTCCCTCGTTCAAACTTAGCATCATCTTCCTCCCGACTTTTCTCCACGCTACTCTCGACCTGTCTCTGTTGCGATCGGCCGATTCCTGTTGAACGTGCTTCCTTCTTCCCGGTTTCTGCAGTGAATCAGGTGAGGACAAATATCTTCACTGATCCTCCTTTTTTATTTTTGTATATTCTTGGAAGCTAAGAATTCATGCCTTACCTGTGTTCATTCCAGTCGAGCGTAGCAAATCATTGGTGTAGTAGTCGGCAGCCAAAGCTCCTCCCTTGCGTGTTGCAGCCGAGTGAAGAGCTGGGTAAGTTTTCTTGTCCTTGCTGTTTAGATACGGTTATAGATGTACCTGAAATCATAGATAAGAGGTGTAAGTTGAGGCTGAATGGAATCGAAATAGAAGGCTTAGGTTCTAGTGTAGGTTGTTAGGGCCGGTTTTGTCTCTTGGGTGATTCGAACTCTGGATCTGGATGTGGAGGTAGAGCTTTTTATTCTAGATCACTCTCTGCAGGAATCGAACTAGTGATGTGTTGCTAGGGTAGCTGTTTCCAGAAATTTCAGTTCTTATAGCTAACTTGAGAACCAAGTTTCAATGACTTAGAATAATCATCTACCGTTGAATTTTTAATATGTTATAGATGGATATATCTAGTTTAAATTATTACAATTTGGAAAAGATCAAACGGTCGGATTTAGAGTTATAAGAGTACAAAGTAGTGTACCAAGGCAGTTTTTGGAAACTGAAGAAAAATGGCCAAGTATGGGAATTAGAGTGTGCGTGAAGGCACCTTTGGGATTGTGTGTGAAACCTATGAAATGTTGTTTGAGGATTTCGATCATTCTAGTCAAAAGTAGATACGGTATAGCGTGTATAGAAATTTTCTCGGAATTTTTGGGAATTATTAAGAGGTACTTTCCTTAGGCTAAAGTAGGGCACTCACGGTAGTTTCGGCAAATAGTTTTCTTAAGGTTTGGACATAAAGTGTAAGTTTGAGCAAACCCTCAAACTTAACATAGATTTTTGAGGTTTATAAAGTGTTGTTGGACTATAGTGAGGGACATATAACCGCTTTGGGCACTTTTTGGAATTTTCCAAAAAGTTAGGGGCATTTTGGTAATTTCCACTAAAGTTAGGTTTTCTCGTTCTTTTGGATCCGAGAGCTTTCTCATTAGTAAAGCAGCCTTCTAGAAATCTTGTAAGCCTTAGAATATGGATTCTAAGTCGATCTTTCTTGATCAGGTAGTGGATAGTGTTAACCGAGCTGACGATAATGGTGATGGTTGGTAGACGTGTTGTTCAGGTAAGTCTTATGGACTTGCTTAGCTAATGATGCTATCTGAGTGTATGTTATGTGGTGGTGTGTGTTTATTGTTTTAATGGAAATTGATTATAACGTCGATATAATTTACTTAGACCCAAGTGTATGATAATGGGTCGTGGCATCGCTGCCCAGCATTGTAAGATGCTGGGAGGTTCTCTGCGACCAGTCCATACGGTATACGGTAGATATGCATTGGAACCATTCCGGTTGGTTTACAGGGACAGAGGCGAGGTCGATGGGATTCTCGTGCCACAAATGAAGTTGAACTAATAAAAGTGAATCACTTAATGAAAAGATAATAATCGGTTTATGTGTGTTTTATGTGATGTGTTTATTATCCTTGATGTGTGTTTGTGCTACATAGATATGTTTATATAGTGATTGTTAGCTAACGGTGAAAACCGATGTTGTAGACTTTGCAGGTTAGCCGCTGTTGAGGAAGTCGGAGAGTGTGGTCAGCCGTGGTTTCCATATTTTGTTATTTGAGTTACTTTGGGTTTTGTTGAGGTTTTCCTCCTTTCCGTTAGTTGGATAATTGTCTCTTTTTGACGGCTGATGTCTTTCTCCTTTTTGAGTCATGCATTAATAAAATACATTTTTAGTTTTATCGGTTTCTTATTTTGTGCCTTGTTGTAAGATTTTAGTTAAGTTGTTGTTCAGCTAAAGTCGGGACCCATTGTGAGGTCCTAACCAGTAGCATTCCGGGTTCTCAGAATTTGGGGTGTTACAGAACCGAAACTGAACCTAAAATTTGAAATTTATTCAAAAAGGTGATTATACTCGGATCATCTAGTTAAGCAAAAAGGCATAAACCAAAATTTCTTTTTGAGTTGAATCAAACTGAACTCGAATAACTAATGACCTAGCTAAGAATGTTTGACGCCCTAGCTTGAAATGATGCTACTCTGAGGCCCAAGGCAAAATTAAGCCCATATGCTGGTAGGGCTTCCAGATATCTTGAGCCAAGTAACCCACCAAGCTAGCCAGGCCCATTAATTACCTCAATTACACCAATAGTCGGACTCCTTATACTGCCATAAAAATAAATCATTAAATAAATAAATAAAGCAAGAAAAATAAGAGGAACTGTTGAAAATAATATAATGCTTTTAAATTCACTAATAGAAGAAGAAAAAAAATCGGTCATTAGCTAAGAATGTCTTGCATGGTAATATTGTGTCACCTAGATCTTCTGATTTAGTATTTAGGAGAATTGAATTTGCTATTCAGAAAGGTTAACGGTACAATTTGTTGCCCGTCTAACTTGTAACTTGACGTAAGACTCAATTCTTTATTAAAATAAGAAGGAAAAAATTTTAATCTAAAAAAAATACAAAATAAATAAATTATAATTTATCAACTGAGTTATAACTTATAACTTATTTATTTTTATAAAAATCAGCCACCCTATCCCGGACGCTAAAATTCGAAAATAAAAAAGATAAAAGGTAAAAAGAAATAGTAAAAAAAAATAGGAACTAAAAAAAAGTTAAAGGTGCAAGATAAAAGTAAAAATACATATAAAGTTGGGGAACATTAATGTAATTTACCCGTTTTTATTCCTAGTATTAGAAGTAATGATTTGTTGGGTCCATCAAATTAGTCAATTCATCAAGGGGTGTGTACAGGATTGATCCACGAGATAGTATATTCAATCCAATTCGATTAAGGAGTATTCAAATATTCGGTATATTTTTAATCGGATCAGCATCCGAATATATGAACCACTAAATCGAACCTTAATATATGTTGTTTTTATCGGATAGATCGGATACTCAACCTAAATATTCGGTGAATATTCGAATGTTTATCCTGTAACATTTGTAAAAAGGTTGATTAATTTGAGTTCAATTTATTGAGGAGTAGGCAAGCTAGGTGATCTGGATGGATGCCTATACTTTTGTGCATTGTGTTTTCATATGAATTCTTAGAGTTTGAATGATTCTATAGCTAATAGGGATTGAAGTAATATGATCATGTGCAATTGGGTGACTTGGGTGGGCTCTATCTCCTTTAAAAAGGTTAGTTAGCATGTCACATTTCCATCTTATACCAAATTAATATTATGACATGGGGCCATATAACTTTTATATTATATGGTGGTTGTGAATGCCAACCCCATGCTCATCGTATATTATTAACTTGTAGCTGAATTTTTGTCATGTTCTTTGAGATATTCAAAACTAGCATGCTTGCCAATATGTTTAGTTTTGAAATTCCCCCCGCATAACTAACGGTTAGATGTGCGACCTTTTTTCTTAATAATAGGGGAAGAGTTTTGAATACGGATATATATGGAATATCGAGAGGTCGAAAATCGACAAAGGGATAAGTCATTAAGAAAACTGACAAAACACCAAAAATGACATAATAAAATAACACTAAAAAGAACAAAGAGGCCAAAAAGCAAGAATAATCATCCAAATAAGAGGATGATGAAAACTCGAAGATGATGAAATCATGGAGAGAACATGGGTAAGTGAACTACCACAACGTCTCACCGTCGGGGAACAAGACAATATAAATACGCGACTAGAGGAAAAGATACCACTTGAAAAATGCGGATCACTAGATGTTCCTCCACCAAAATAAGGGAACTTTGGATACCCAAAACACAATCAACATGATAAAACTAGGGACACATTGTTGGAGATAGTTAGTTTTCACATCGAAAGATTGGGACTCCCTAGCCTAGTATATAAGGTCGGTGGACTACTCCTCCTATTGCCAATTGGTTTTAGGATGGAACCTCATCGGGTTCATGTGTTGAGTATGGGCCTAACGCGCATGTGCGCTCGGATGCACACGACACCCGCTCTACCCGGTCCGTCTATATCGGACTTTGACACACATGACTACAACCTCTTCCAAAACAACCAATCACATCACACTCGAGCAATGTCATCAACAATAAATTAAAGTCATATAGTCAAGATGTAACATATAATTTCCTCTCTTCTTCTTCTTCTTCTTCCCTCTTTCCATAAGGCATTTAGGTTTAGAGTTGCATAAATTAGACATCCATTCATTCCATCATAAGCTATATTTGTCTATTGGATGTCAATTTCTTTTGTGTTGTCTTTGAAGTGCGGAATAGGCAGATAAACAGTTAACAAATACTCTAGAAGGGGGGGGGGGGGGGGGATGAATAGAGTATGAAATCTTTTCGCAATCTCAGAAAAGGTAAGACCTTATCAAGCTGAGGTAAGACCTTATCAAGCTGAGGTAAGACCTTATCAAACAGAGATAAGATCTTATCAGATGCTCAGAGATTGGAACGAATGAAACAGTAAATAAAGACGAACAAGAGATAATAAATACGAGTAAAGAGCATAAGTAAAAGTGACACGTGATATGTTGACGAGGTTCGGTCTCAAATTGACCTAGTCCCCGCCTAGGGTTATCCAACCCTAGGATTGTAAGTAGCTTTATTTCTCTTCTTCTTCCGATGAGCTCTAGATACAACCTTCAGAAGAACTTCCCTCTTCTAAACTCAGAAGCCTTACACTTCCTATCTAGCAACTCAAACACTCAAGAGAAAACAAAGTCCTACCGATACCGAAGTATCTTACACGTTTGGGTAGAGAGTAACCCTTTGTATGATTCTAGATGAATTGTACTATGACGCTCAAAGAAGATCTCACACACTCAAAGAGATAAAAGGCTCAAGCTTGAAAGGTGAGATCGATGCTTTGGGAGATTAGAAAGCAGATGGTTCTTGTGTACGCTTGGGATCAAGTTATATCTCCTGTCATCTTTCTTGTCTCCTTATATAGATACGCCCATCATCTTCAAACAAAACGAACGTTGAGAAAGATCTTGGGCAGCTTGAGATTTGTTGCAAAAAATCCGATCGTTTGATTGAATCTTAATATCTTGATTTGTTGCAATCTGGACGTTGAGAATTGATTTTCCAATGGCTGAAAATCCGTTCAATATAGTTGCAGTAAATCTGGATTTTTAAGATTATATTGGCTGAAGATTTTGTACAAAGATTTGTTTAAACTAAATCAAAGATTTTGTTTAAATCAAATTCCTTGAAAATCTCAACAACCTTAACAAAATTTGACTTAATATATTTGGTTAGAAAATCAAACCAAATATAAAATCCAGTCTATAAGAATATTGTTAGCCCAATAAAATATCGGACTAAACTAAATAAGCTCATTCGAACTAAGCTACTTGAGCCAGTTTCGGTAAGGTCTTACCAAAACCCGTAAGGTCTTACCAAAACCTGGAAACCAAGGTTTTGGCTTTCATCAACCGGTAAGGCCTTATTGACCATTTAATAAGGTCTTATCATCAAGGTGGAGTTAACAATCTCCCCCTTGATGAAAGACAAAACTTGTGACCTGTGCACCTGTGCACCTGTTAAGAAAACAAAAACAAGATATCCAAACAATATAACAGAAATATAGGGTCAAATTTTGGACAAAGATTTTGTTTAACAAAACAGAAAATTCAAACCAAGTTTAAGTTTTTCAAAACAGAAGGGTAAAGAAGGGTAAAGCAGATTATTTCTCCCCCTTTTTGTCTTTCAACAAGAAGGGTAACGAAAATTGTCTCAACAAACTATTGTTTTCCAAAACAGAACAGAAAATTATTTTCATCATCAGAAATGTCAACAACCTCATCGAACCATTGGCCATAAGGAGGAGGAACACCATCTTCAGGTTTGCGAAATCTGTTGGTGACCTTCTCCCTCCATCTATTCCTTGCCTTAAGAACTGTGTGATTTGCCATCATCTTTGCTCTGATCTTTTCTTGTTCACTACGATATTTCTTGACCAGTCCATATTCTTCTACTGTTAGGATTGAGGGTTCAGGGACAGTGGGACGAAGAATGCAACGTTTTAAAATTTTGCGCTCACAATTTATCACCACATTCTGGCAGACCTCCTGAATGTGTTGAACTGCATCTTCATCCAGTGGCATAATCGAAGTTGTGGCCCTGTGTGATAAGGATGTGAGAAATATCAATTGATTAAGCTTTTCATTTACCATTAGTAATTTCTCATGAGTGTCGTCTTGTCGATCAACAATATCTACACGAGCAGTATTGAGATCCTTCCTCAGTGCATCCACCTCAGCTTCCAGATATTGAATCCTCTGTTCTGAAGAAAGCTGTGCACCTTGTTGATTCTTCTTCAAAATCCACTCACCAGCAAGAGTCTTTTCAAATCCTAACCGTCCCCAGCACTCTTCATCAATACAGCCCTTATGTGATATCTCTTCCTCACCCATAGTGTCAATTTCAAAGAATTCAAAGATTTTTGGAAACAGATTGGCATATGGTAGAGGAGCTGTCATGGGAGTATTGACAGCATGCAACATATAGGACAGAATAAGATTAGGAATATCAATGACATGACCAGTCAAGATGAGATCAAGAACCTCTAGAAGATTATCAGTAATAAGCTCTCGAGAGTGTTTGCGAGGCATGATACATCTTGCAAGCAGAGTAAACACAAGCTTTGCCTCTAAGGTGAGGACATTGTGAGTGTGTTTCGATTTTGGCTTGGATGAAGTTTCTGCTGAAGAGGTTGATTTTTCAAAGAATTCTTTTTGAGCGTGGGCAAGACACACGCTCTTAGATGGATGGGATTTCGTGTCAATTTCCTCAGGCAAACCAAGAATAATGGCTAAAGAGGACGCAGAAAGTGTAATCTTTCGTCCCTTGATATGAGAATGCAGGGTAAGAATCCCTTTTTCTCGGTGTGCAGTAAGGTTAACAAAGAACAGACGGGTGAGGCGAGGAAATGCAGTTGTTCCAAGATGAAGAAGGTTCCAGATATTTGAACGTTTCAATAAATTGACACAGGGTAAGGTCATGGATTCTAGAAAATCCAAATCCACGTTCTCACAAAAACTCAGTGAACGATTAGCAAACCCATCCTTCCACATTCCAGCCTTAGTGTAGTTAATGAACCAAGAAATTGGTGCTTCAGCACTTACCTCGACGTCAGAAGGTAGTGACCGAAGACGATGTTGCGGTCTTGTCCTTGGTGCTGGAGGATATACCGGTCTGGATGACCGTCGAAGGGGAGGAGAGGAAGACTTTGAAGAGTCGGAATCTGAAGAGTAGTCTTCTTGAATAGCCTTTCCTTTTCTATCGGTGAATCGTTGCTTCTTTGATGCTGGGGCAGCAGATGCAGTTGAAGAACGGCTGGGAGCCATTGCGATTTAGGGTTCGAAGAGGATGGGAAGAAGAAGAGATTAGAGGTTTTTGAAAATCAGATTAAAGCCGTGATTTAAAATTTTTGAAGATATGGTATAAATAGAGAGAGAAAATCTTAAAACACTTGATAACTTCCTTTTTTTAAATTTTTTTTTTTTAAAAGATCAACATGTAAAACAAAAAGGATTTTCAAAACAGAATCTATTAGTTAGTTATCTAAAGAGATAATAACTAAAAGATTTGATCCATATTCAGTATAACAAATAAAATCAAGATCATACTATGATTTAGTAAGGCCTTGAAATGTATTTCAATGTCTTAATGTAGGGAATAAAATCAATATTGTATGACAATAATTGCTCCCCCTACATTTGTGCTTCCCTGTTAAGCATACCAAGTTCTAACCTTATGAAGTTGAATCTCTCTTCGGGTAAAGGTTTTGTGAAGATATCTGCGAGTTGTAGATCAGTAGAGATGAATGTCAACGACACATCACCTTTGTCTACATGATCTCGTATAAAATGGTGTCTCACATTGATATGCTTCGTTCTTGAATGTTGTACATGATTTTTGGAGATAGATATAGCACTAGTGTTGTCACATTTTATGGGTATACCCTTAAAGTTGAATCCAAGATCTTGGAGTTGTTGCGCAATCCATAGGATTTGTGAACAACAAGCTCCAGCAGCAATATATTCAGCTTCGGCCGTTGAGAGAGCCACTAAATTTTGCTTCTTGGAATGCCAACTAATTAGAGATGTACCAAGGAATTGACAACACCCTGAAGTACTTTTTGTATCAACTTTATATCCTGCAAAATCAGCATCGGAATATCCGATAAGACCGAAACTGCTTTGTGTGCGATACCATAGCCCTATATCTTTGGTACCATTTAGGTATCTTAAAATCCTTTTCACCGCAATGAGATGAGATTCCTTCGGGTTAGCTTGGAATCTAGCACACATACAAACACTAAACATAATATCAAGTCTACTAGCAGTTAGATAAAGTAGAGATCCGATCATACCTCGATACTCCTTTCGGTTTACTTGTTTACCGGTAAGGTCTTGATCTAGAAAAAGAGTGGAGCTCATTGGAGTTTTGGCTATCTTGGATTCACTCATCTTATACTTCTTGAGAAGATCTCTCGTATACTTTCCTTGATTAAGGAAGATACCCTTAGTACTTTGATGTACTTGGAGTCCAAGAAAGAAGTTTAGTTCTCCCATCATGCTCATCTCGAATTCCTTGCACATTATGTCAGAAAATTCCTTGCAAAGGGATTCATTAGTAGCTCCAAACAAGATATCATCCACATAAATTTGAACAACAAGAATATCATTCCCATGAGTTTTGATGAATAAAGTTTTGTCAATCAACCCTCTCTTGAAGTTATTTTCTAAAAGATATTTTGAAAGACGCTCGTACCAAGCTCTTGGGGCTTGCTTTAAGCCGTAAAGAGCTTTGTCAAGCTTGTAAACATGATCTGGAAATTCATCATTTTCAAAACCGGGAGGTTGAGCGACATAAACTTCTTCATCTAAATAACCGTTCAAAAAGGCGCACTTTACGTCCATTTGAAAAAGTTTTATACTCATGTAGGATGCAAATGCAAGAAGTATACGAATGGCTTCAAGCCTGGCTACGGGAGCAAAAGTCTCCTCGTAGTCAATACCTTCCTCCTGATTGTAGCCTTGAGCTACAAGACGAGCCTTATTTCGGATGACATTACCACTTTCATCCAACTTGTTTCGAAAGACCCATCTTGTTCCGATGACTGATTTTCCTTTGGGCCTTGCCGAAAGGGTCCAAACTTTATTGCGCTCGAACTCGTTTAGCTCATCTTGCATAGCTATAATCCAATCAGGTTCTTGAAGTGCTTCGGTGTACTTCTTAGGTTCTACAAGAGATACAAAAGCATGAAAAGAGCATAAATTTCTTAATTTCGAACGAGTTTGAATTCCAGAAGAGGGATCAGAAATGATATCCTGAGTTGAATGGGATGATGTATGTTTGAATTTCCTCCGGACATTTCTCTGGTTAGAAGCATCAGGTGAGAGATTAGTAGGGTGTGGAGGATATGGCTCTTGTGGTTCATGAGGTGGTCCATCTTCAAGACTGGCTTCATTTGTAAGGCCTTGAGACGTTGTTTCAATGCCTTGAGATAGTTCAGTAAGGTCTTGAAATGGTTCCTGCATGTTTCTGGATTTGTTCTTCTCTTGATTATTGTCTTCGTCTTCCTCATGTTTATTTAGGTTGAGATCTGCAAAGCTCTCACGCAAGGTACCATTATCATTTTCGTCAAACAAAACATGGATACTTTCTTCGACTACTTTAGTACGTTTATTGTATACTCGATAAGCCTTGCTTTGATTCGAGTATCCAAGAAATATACCTTCGTCGCTACGTGCATCAAATTTCCCAAGATTATCCTTTCCATTATTATGTACGTAACACGTGCATCCAAATGGTTTAAAATAAGATATACTTGGTTTCCTTCCTTTGAAAGCTCGTAAGGAGTTTTCTTCAACATTGATCGAATCAAACATCTATTGAGAATATAGTTTGATGTGTTAACAGCTTCTGCCCAGTATGACTTAGGCAGATTATTCTCTAATAGCATAGTCCTAGACATTTCCTCTAGGGTGCTGGTTCTTGCGTTCCACAACCTCGTTTTGTTGAGGTGTTCTAGGAGCTGAAAAATTGTGAGAAATTCCATATTTCGCACAAAATAAATCAAAGTTTGATTGATCAAATTCTCTACCATGATCACTTCTAATAGAAACGATTGGTAGGTTTTTCAAAGTTTGTAACTCCTTACAAAGTTTCGAGAAGTAAAAAAGTGCTTCCGGATTTATCTTTTAAAAAGAAAACCCAAGTAAACCGAGAATAATCATCAACTATGACAAGAATGTATTGCTTGCCTTTAGAAGATTTGACACGCATAGGTCCACAAAAGATCCATGTGTAGAAGCTCGAGAGGTTCTAGTAGTACTTACCACTTGCTTCTTTTTGAAAGAGCTACGAGTATGTTTACCTCTAGAGCAAGCATTGCATAGATCATGCTACCTTGAATTTTAGATCAGGGAAGACCTCTTACAAGATCCTTTGATTTGAGTTTTTGAAGGGTATGCATGCTGATATGACCAAGTCGTCTGTGCCATAGTCTTAAGTCGTCTGATAAGACCTTGAGGCATTTCAGATTTGTACCTTGCAATTTGATCAGCATTTACAGCATATATATTGTTATCTCTATAAGCCGTTAGGACCAAATCTCCTGTCATTTCATCTCAAACTTCACACTTCTTTTGTTGAAGCTAACACAATTTCCTTTATTCACAAAGCTAAGAAACACTGAGAAGGTTATACTTCAAGCCATCCACCAAATAAACATCTTTAATATTATTATATTGGATCAAAACCAATGTTACCGATACCAAGGATGTCGCATTTTCCTTTGTCACCAAGAGTTATAGTGCCAGTGGTTTGCTTCTTTAGATTTTCAGAAAAGAGATTCTTTTCCACTCATATGTCTTGAGCAACCACTGTCCATTATTCACTTTTGATCCTTTGTCCTTGGTGATATCCTGCAAAATAGAAAATCAACCTTTCCGGCTTGACCAATAGACAGATTTGGATCCATTATGAGGGTAAGACCATATTAGGTAGCCTAGTCCCTTTAGGAACCCATATGTGTTTTATCCGTTCATTTAAACGTACAGAAAAAGTATTTCTAATGATGTAGGGATCCGTTCTCCTATATAAGGACACGTTTCCTTTACATGTCCCTTTTTACAGGCAAAAGAAACAAGTAGGAGATCGCCAACTTCCTTTTGCCCTTAACGAACGTAGTAGTAGGTTTTTGCAGGAAAATTCCTGTTGTATCCTATACCAACTTCGGTTCAAGGAAAATTGTTGTTCTCCAAGCATCTTGTCAAGAGTAGCTTTGGATCTAGTAAATTGCCACAAGGGCTATTTGCTGTTCTTGACATTTTTTCAGAAAATTTCACTTTTTCAATCTCTAAGTCAGTATTACATGCCTTAAGAGATGAGAGGTTTGCCTTTAGTTTCGGAATTTTCCCGATCGTAAGGCCTTGACCTCAGTGTCAAGATCTGATTGTATGCTGTCAAGATCTTGAACTTTCAGCGATAGCATTCTTATGCAAGTTTCCTGATCCTTTAGCTTTTTCTTTCAAAATGTTGACTTTCTTTGGCTGTAAATTTCTTCATTAGAAATCATGTTTTTCAGCACTTCTGATAAAACAGCAGTAGGACTAGATATAAGACCTCTTACCATTCCATCCAGATGTTGATCTTGGTTCTTATCGTTTTTGCCATAAGACATAAGTTTGCATGATCATCTTCAGAATCTGAATCACTTGATGAGTCTGAATCGCTCCATGCTGCTATCATGGCTTTCTTGCTGTATTCCTTTTTCTTGAATTTGTTTCTCTTCTTTTGAGGACATTCTTTAACAAGATGATCTGTTTCACCACATTCATAACAGTTTAGAACTCGATTCTTTTTTAAAGGGTTTGAAGACTTACCTTTATATTTAGATGATTCAGCATATTCTTTGTTCGAGAATTGCTTTTTCATCTTCAATATGCGAGCCAGCCCTCGTGTAATAAGAGCAAAAGGATCTTCATCATCATTACTGTCAGAATCTTCCATTGGTTCCTCTTTCTTAGCCTTGAGTGCCAGATTCTTTATGTTTGTGGGCAATTCCCCATCGTCCTCATTGAGGATCATTTCATGGGTAATTAATTTGCCCAGCAAATCATCAAGAGCTAGTGTGCTAAGGTCTTGTGCTTCTTCTATAGCAGTTACCTTGGGACCCCACTTTACTTTGGGCAAGCATCTGAGTATCTTTCTAACTTTTTCTTCATTTTCGAAAGTCTTTCCCAATGAATCAAGGTTGTTAACGATCTCCGTAAAACGGGTGAACATTATCTTGACTGATTCATCTGGGTTCATTTTAAACAATTCGTATTGTCTAAGAAAGATACTGATTTTGGTCTCTTTGACCTGGCTGGTTCCTTCATAGGTAACTACTAGTTTATCCCAAATTTCCTTGGCGGATCTGCACGATGATATACGATTAAACTCGTCAGTACTTAATCCACAATACAATAAGTTAATGGCTTTGTAATTTTTAGCCACGCTTTCTAGATCGGTCTGAGTGAATTCTGCTTCTGTCTTGTTCACTCTTGTATTATTGGGACCATCCCTCGTGGGTGTATTAGGTCCACGCGTAATAATATGCCACAGCTCCAAATCTTGATCAATGATAAACATTTGCATCAAAGATTTCCAGTGCATGAAGTTGTTCCCAACAAAAAGAGGTGGTCGTGTAATGGATCTTCCTTGACCGAAGCCTCCTTGACCTTCACCTGCCATGATAAGCCTCACAGATAATAATATCTAAGAAAAGTGAGTTAGGCTCTGATACCAATTGAAGTGCGGAATAGGCAGATAAACAGTTAACAAATACTCTAGAAGGGGGGGATGAATAGAGTATGGAATCTTTTCGCAATCTCAGAAAAGGTAAGACCTTATCAAGCTGAGGTAAGACCTTATCAAACAGAGATAAGATCTTATCAGATG
>CM008284.1:43675255-43725043 GCA_002319775.1 Fagopyrum tataricum | reverse complement strand
TAAAATCAATTGACAATAAAAGTAGTAGATCACCAACATTATATATAAGATTATGAAGTCCTAACCTTTCGACGTGAGAATTGATTATTCCAACTATGAGTACAGATACACAGTCTCAATCAAGCTTGGCATGTAGCACGTTTTCGTCATCTCAAACGTCATGACTAATCTTTTCATTTTGGACTTTATTTAATTATTATTTATTGTTGTTACTCTGTACTCAAAACATTTAGTACTTGATATTAAAAAAAAGACTTGTAAGTCCATAATTCATTTAAATACAACTATTGTTTCATTGCTAAAAAGCTATAACTATCCCTAACATATATATATATATATACCGCGTTCAATTTCAATTTGTTTCACATATAATATTCTAATTCACGCGTTTAAGCAAAATCAAATCCACGTGCCGCCATGGAAAGCCGTCAGCCACCACACATTCTGCTAGTGGCTTACCCACTTCAGAGCCACATGAATCCGGCGCTCCAATTCGCCGACTACTTTCTCAACTCTGGGGCCCACGTGACTCTGGTCACCACTGTCGCCGGTGCCAAACGCATGAAAAAATCTGGCGGGGGCGCTCCCTCCGGCTTATCCTTTGCCACCATCTCCGACGGCTACGACGAAGGGCTGAACTCTGTCACCTCCGATAAACCCACAACCGATGATTATATGTTGAATTTCAGGCGTCGAGGTTCAGAAACTCTTTCCGATCTCATCGCCGCCGGCGCCGGAATTCCGCCCTACTCTTGTGTAGTCTACACAATCCTCCTTCCTTGGGTTGCTAACGTGGCGCGTCGTCATAACTTACCGTCCGTTCTTTTGTGGCTCCAAAACGCTGCGTTGCTATCTATCTACTACCACTACTTCAACGGCTATGGTGATATTATTCATCAATGTGACGAAAATGACCCTCAATGGTGCTTAAAGTTACCTTCCTTGCCACCACTTTACGCCAGAGACCTCCCTTCTTTCCTCACGCCCTCAAATACTTATACCTTTGCCGAGGTATCGTTGAAGGAGCAATTTGAGGTGCTCGGGGAAAGTCAACACCCTATTATTTTAGTCAACACGTTTGACTCACTTGAGCATGAAATCATCGAATCACTCAATTCCCAGTTTAAAGTATTGGCGGTTGGACCGCTTCTTCCCCGTGAAAATTCATCGGGTTTTACGGTCGAGATGTTCAGCAGACCGGAGGAGGATTACGTGGCGTGGATGGATAAACAACCGAATAATTCGGTTGTGTACGTATCATTCGGGGTATATCGGTGATTTCGAAAGAACAAAAGGAGGAGATCGCGGCGGCGTTGTTGGAGTGCCGACGGCCATTTCTGTGGTTTATAAGGAAGGATTCCGACGAGGATAAAGATGACGAGAAAGTGACGTCAGAGTGGGAGGAGTTGGTGAAAATGGGGATGATTGTGTCTTGGTGTTCTCAATTCGAAGTGTTGTCTCATAGGGCGACGGGGTGTTTCGTGACGCATTGTGGGTGGAACTCGACGCTCGAGAGTTTGTCGGCGGGAGTGCCGGTTGTAGCGGTACCACAGTGGACGGATCAGCCAACGAATGCGAAGATGTTGGAGAGCGTGTGGGGGACGGGAGTAAGGATTGCGGACGAGAAGGTGGTGAGTCGAAACGAGTTAACTCGGTGTGTGGAGACGGTGATGGAGAGCGAGAAAGTGAGGGCGGACGCGATGAGGTGGCACGAGTTGGCGAGCGAGGCCATCAAGGACGGTGGTTCGTCGGATTTGAATATCCAAGTGTTTGTGGATGAGGTTTGGAAGATGTCGAAAACCCGGTTCAACGCCGGTCAAGAGGAATTGTAATTTGCGTGTAAAATACATAATAATGTGTGTTCTACTCCCTTGTTTTTGTGTTATGTGTATATGTTGACCGAATGATACACTTTGCATATTCATGATTGTCTCTCGCCTGGCTAGGTATTTTATGTTAGTTATACATTTTAGTTCAATGCACTACTAAATTGATCCATGGTTTTGAGGATCAAGAGCTCGAAATTCGTTTGCTGCCCTTTCTGCAACTTTAACATTTCCAAAGTTTCTACAAGCTGACAACAAAGCTCCCCGGCTCATCACATCAACTTCCCATGTCATTTCTCTTACAATTTCCTCTGCTTAAAGTAATCTTCTTTATATGCATAGTCCAATGTTGTTGGTTGGTTAACTTCATTGCAATTTCTTATATGGCTATAGGGTGGAAATTTGTTAAACTCGAGTTCACCAACCAGAAAAAGGAGGCCCATATCATCTCATGATTAGATGTTGTCATTCACGACAAGGACTTTTTCCGTAACCATGGGCCCATGATGAAGAAAGCCCGTTTACGCAAGCCCAATAACCTTCAGGGGTGATGTGGTAAGCCCAATGAGACAATTATGTAGGCCGAAACAATATTAGTAGCTAACTTTTATCTTTTTTTAATAAAATTTTGAAAGTAGATGGAGGTTTGTAACTTAAATAATATTTTATTATAGTTTTTTTTTTTTTTTTCATTTAGAAACTTAAAATATGTAACTCACCAAAATGTTCTACTGAAGTCCATTATAACTTACAAGCCCTATAAAGATTATATTTAAAATTAGGGTTGTATAAACTTTCACTATCCTTAAATGGTGTGAAATAATTGTGCTTTTGTAATGATTGCTACAATTTGACAAATAATTATGTTTTTTTTTGAAATGATTGTTGTAATTAAACAAATTAACTATGCAACTTTGGAATGATGATCCACTGAAACAATTTTTGTTGTGTCCATTATCGCGCACTAATGATTAAAGTTTAACAAGGAAAAGTGAATGGCATTCAGTTCATATAATTGAAAATAAAAATTAGTATAAGATTCATTTACTACATGGTAATTAGAGGAAATTTGATGGAAAAACTCAAATCAATTCACTTGCCGCGTGCGAATAAATATGCGAATTTGTTGAGCTAATAAATATGCGGATTTGTTGAGCTAGTTTTACTTATAAATTGCATATTGATTTAAGTGTATTACTTGACCCTTCTAAGGGTATTATGAATTTTTTGTCTACGGATGTAAGGGATCAGATAATTTTTGTGTGAGGACTACTCAGCCGCTTTTTTATTTATATAATGCGCGACTAGGATGATACCTGACTTCTTTTTAACAAACAAACAAAAAAATATATATACTTTTTCTTCTTTTTGCTTTATTCTTAAGGTAACCGCTCCGATTGTGATCACCATTTTCGAAATTAAACTTTGAATATGGTCACCATTTGTATAGTTTGCTATTACTACAATCACCCTAAACAAGAAACACGGGACTACGTATACGACTTACATGATATTGATTTAGAATGAAAAGAAAAAGGAAAAAGTACGTACGTACCGGTACGTCTAGAAAGCAAACCACGGCTAACTCTATAAAAGGCCATTACTCAACACATCAATCACCATTCCCTCTAATCACTAATTATCTTCCCTAATCCCAATCAATCACCTCGCCAATGACTAACCTTCGCATCCTAATAGTGGTCTACCCCACCCAGTACCAACTAACCCCAGCCGTCGAGCTAGCCACACGTCTCCTCCGCTCCGGCACCCTTGTCACTCTTGCCACCACCGTCTCTGGCATCAAACGCATCACAGTTTCTGGTAACATCCCCACCGGACTCTCCTTGGCCACCTTCTCCGACGGCGAAAAAAACCCAGCCAAGACCGTCTACAACTCAAGCCTCAAGGCTCGTGGATCCGAAACCCTGTCGGCAGTGACGGAGTCAGAAAATGTTTGAAGGGGGGACTGAACTGCTTAAAGAATTAACGCTTAATCAAGTAATCATCTCCAAATTTTCAATTCAATCAACAAATATAAAAAATCTTTAGCCTAACTTACAATTCAATCAACAAAGTTAACCTAATCAAGTAATCATCGACTAATTTTCAATTTAATCATCTACTAATTTTCAATTCAATCAACAAATCTCAAGAAGCTTAACATAACTTTTCAAATCAATCAACAAATTTAACCTAAATTCAATCAACAAATTAAATATAATCAACAAATACAAACCTAATCAACTAAATAACCACTAACTGAAATTTTTTCAATCAAATTGATTCAATAACAAGTAAAATTTATAACAAAAATTAGCCTTAACCTTGATTTACAGCAGCCAGCAGGTTGAGAGTCCAGCAAGGGAGCACTGACGGCGGGATGAATCTGAGAGCTCGGATGGCGAGAAGAGGGGATCGGCACTGCGGTCTGCGGAGGCGAGGCGGGCGGGCGAGCAAAGGAGCAGGCCGAGCGGAACTGCGGAGGCGACGGGCGGGATGAAGCTGAGAGCTCAGACGACGAGAAGAGGCGAGGAGGGAAGCGGCACTGCGGAGGCGAGGCGGGTGAGCAGAGGAGCGGCACTGCCGCCACTGCGGGAGGCGAGCAACGACGAGAGACGCAGAGCAGCGACGAGAGGAGCGACGAGTCTGGACGAGAGGAGCGACGAGTCTGGACGAGAGTAGCGGCGAGGAGCGGCTGTCGAAAATGAGGAGATGAGAGGCGTGTTCTTGGAGCGGGAGAGGAGAGCAGAAAAACCTAGGAGGCTTTTTTAAAAAAATTTTGTCAAAACGACGTCGTTTTGATTAGGTTTTTTTTTTTTTTTTTAACACTACTCCGCACGTGAAAGGAGGGGACGGTCCCCTCCCTTACCCCCTTAAATCCGCCACTGGCTGTCGGAGCTGATATCCGGCACCAACGGATGGATGAACCTACACCGGGGTGGTTTACACTGTCAAAGTGTTGTGGGCGGCCGACGTAGGCAGAAACCACGGCCTCCCCTCGGTACTACTGTGGCTCCAGTGCGCCACCATGTTCTTGGCCTACTTCAATGGCTGGTGTGACCAGAGCGTGATGGATGAACCTAAAAACTTGTCCGTCGAATTAGCTTTCGTGGGAGACGACAATGGTGACGGTGACGATGATCAATGGCAAGATCTATGGGAAGTGCTCGAGAGGGAAGAAAACCCCATTGTCCTCGTCAACACCTTCGACGCGCTTGAGCATAGGAGTGTGCTTTTTTAAGTCCGGTCCGGGTTTTGGACCGGATCGGACCTGTTTGAAACAGGTCCGGTCTTCGGTCCAAGAATTCCGGTTAGACCGATTTTTTTTTTAAAAATGAAAATAAATAAATAAATTAATATTTTTTGTGAAAAAAAATAAAATTAATTAATTAATTCTCGGTCCAGAATAGGGTTGGTGCGCAAAAAAATATATATTTTTTTCTAAATTTTTAAAAAAAGTTATATATAAAAAAAAATAGGTCCATCCGATTTTGGACCGGACCTGGACCGAAAAATTCGATCCATTTCCGGTCCACTCTGTTCAGGTCCGGTCCGGTCCAGGTTCGTACTTGTGAACAGCCCAGTTGAGCGTGACGTCCTTGATCTGCTGAACCCAAATAGATGTACAATCTTCCCGGTGGGATCCCTTTTCCCCTCTCTCAGTAACGGTAAGTTTATATATGTGTGTGTTTTTTATTTCTGTGCTGAACTCTAAATCACCCTAATATAGCAGAGCTTGAACAAACAGGAAGTTTCAGGTTGGACGTAAACAAGCGGACAGCTAGAGGAAGACTACATGACATGGCTGGACACGAAACCGAATAATTCAGTCCTATACGTATCATTCGGGAGTGTATGGGCGCTGTCGAGGGCGCAGGAGGAGGAGATCTTGGCGGCGCTGGTGGAGAGCAAGCGGCCGTTCTTGTGAGCGGCCAGGAAGAATAATCTTAAGGAGGTGACGTCACGTTTCGAGTTAAAAGGGGAATGGAATGGTGGTGACGTGGTGTAACCAGGTGGAAGTTTTAACACACCCGGTTGTGGGGTGTTTCGTGACTCATCGTGGATGGAACTCGACGCTTGATAGCGGGGCGGAGCCAGGAAAATTTTAAGGATGGGCGGAATTAAAACCGAAAAGACAAGACAAGAAAAAGAAATTTTATATATATAAATTTTTTGAACAACCACTAAAAATTACAAAAATATTAAAGTAAACAAATATACATATAAAATTTTATTACAATTAATTTTAATAACAATTTAATTTAATGATATATATATATATAATAACTAATCAATGAAAACTAAATTAAAATATAAAATTAAGTTATATATAAAAAAAGTTAATTATTAACATATGTCATCAGTTTATCTAATACTTAATGGTTCATATAATATTTTAAAAAATTTAATTTAGAAACATTTACTCCTAGACTAAATTGATGATTCTAGAATAAATTCATATAATAAATTTAGAGTATTCTAAAATATTTATAGACTTGATAATTCGAAGTAGTGTTGTAGACCACGCTATTTCTAGACTAGGCATATTAGCAATCAAGCATCACTCTATCACACTATCACCCAACTTCAAAAGTCCAGTAAAAACCCTGAAGAAAAGGACAGTGATTTGATATTTTCAATTAAAAAGTATAATTTCTCAGCAAATCTTTAATACATGTAGTTGTAAATTTGTAATAACTTCAGAATAATACCAAGCCAAAATTTATTTTTAGGATGGGCTCAACGTGTAATACCCATAAAAAAATTTTAAGGTTTGGGCTGGGCGACAGCCCAGTATCTCCCAACCTTGTATCCGCCTCTGCTTGATAGCCTCACGGCTGGGGTGCCGGTGGTGGCCAAGGCCGTCTTAACCATTTCGGAGGCCCCGTTCAATTTTTATAATTGGGCCATAAAAATTTTAAACTCTTATTTATGTTTTACTTATAAAATATTTTAATAATAATTTAGTGATAAAAATATAAAAATAATAAATACTACTATTAATAATATATAAAATACCTAAATGACCAAAAAATGCATTTATTTTTTTTACTTATAAATATATATTTAATAAAAATTTAGTGATAAAAATATAAAAATTAGTGTATTACCCGTGCCTTACACGGGATTCGATAAATTTATTTTTTTAATATATTTCATTGAGTTTTTAACTTAACGTAAAATAGTTAGATATTATTTTATAATAATTATATATATATTTATTTATTTTATATATATTATTATAGAATAAAATAATAACATATTTAGCTATATATATATATCTGTGTGGGTGAAATAATATTGTAATCAATTTTTTTTTATCAAAATCAAATATACAAGATTCAAAGAATTCACGATCTGTATACCGAAAATCTAGTTGCCCAAAATCTTCATTGCTTGTCAGCATTAATTTCTTTGTAATAATCAACAAAATATATAAGATAAAAAAAAAACTTAATTAAGAATTTTGGAGGCTTGGGATTAAATGCTGAAATGACACGTGGTAGTTAATAATTTTCTGCGTGACACGTGAAATGCTGAACTCTAAATCACGCTAAATTATTCATTATATATAAATTTGTGAAAATACGCAGTATAAATTCATTCAATAATGCTGACAAGCAATGAAGATTAAATGTGGAAATGACACGTGGCTGAACTCTAAATCACGCTAAATTATTCATTATATATGTGTGTTTTTTTTATTTCTATGATATTCTTGTTATAAAAAAATTTAGCCTAAAATATTTTTATTTAGGGTTGAAAATACGCATTGTAAATAAGAAGGCGATTGGTTACAATAGGAAAAAAAACGTTATATGATATTCTTGTTACAAAAAAAAAATATATTTAGTTATTTTAATTTAATGCTGCAGATCGTGAATATGTGAAAGATTAACGATCCTTTTCTTGCTATTTAGTTTTTGGCTTACGATATTTTTAATAAACCCATTACTTAATAATCTAGTTAATAAACTTATTAAAAATATTAAAAAACTTCCGATTCACTATTTGATTAAATTAATTTATTTAGGCAATAATAATAATAATAATTTATTAAAAACATCCGATTATGTAAACCCATTTTTTAATAATGTAGATAAATAACTTTTTAAAAAGATTTGTTGGACTTTGATAATAATTTATATTAACAACTTAAAATAATTAAAATTTTAAAATATTTTTTTATGCTCCGTTAAATTTGGTGCTGACACGTGGCAAAGAATGGCTCTCCTTTAATACATACTAGTTTAAATACCCGTGCCCTGCACGGGTTAGACGATAATTGCGTGTCATAAAAATGTTTATAATTCATTATGTTGAGAAATTGACTTAATTGTTATGTAATACTTGTTGTAAGGGTGTATTTTTCACAATATGAATGAAAATCAAGGAAGAATCCAAACCCTGCAATAACAATCGGGAAAGAGGAATCTAGGACAATATTTACCCGTGCCCTGCACAAGACGTTAGACGATAATTGCGTGTCATAAAAAATGTTTGATAATTTATTATGTTGAGAATTGACTTAATTGTTATGTGATACTTGTTGTAAGGTTGTATTTTTCACAATATGAATGAAAATCAAGGAAGAATCCAAATCTTGCAATAACAATTGGAAAAGAGGAATCTAAGACAATATTAGATACTCGAATGTCAAAGTTAGTATCAATCTCATAAATGATTAGAATTTATTAAATTAAATGTTAGAGTGTGTGACGTGGATTAACGAATAGACGATGATGCTGTAAAATTGATGAAGTGACCACACAAAACTGCGCTAAGTATCAATTCACGAGTTGTTTTAATATATAAGATATATAAGAAGTCATGTGTAAAACATATACTAACAAAAAAGAAGGATAAAACAAAGCATAAAATTTAAATTAACAATATTAAATAATAATATATTAAAATGTAAATGAAAGAGATTTATATAATATAAGTAGCATGTCTAAGTTAAAAATTACAATATTAAATAGTTAAATTTAAATAGTGAATTACCTAACATTTGATAAGACTAATAGCATATGTCAAGTTATTAAAATAATAAATATTCCTAAAAAGATTTTTTTTTAAAAATCAAAATAAAAACAATTATCAATCAACTCAAAATAATAACAACTTTGAAAATTATTGAAAATGATACATACTATCAACGTGTTTATAAAAAAATAATATAACTTATTTTTCTAGAAAAAATTCAAACTTTGGTGATGATTTGACAATAGATTTTTTCGCATGTAATTAACAAATGTAGGATTATGAGTGTAATGTGAATTTTTTTTTAAAATATTGTAAAAATTAAAAAGGCATAAAATTAGTAAAATATTATTAATTTTTATAAAAAAAAACTTTTTTTAAAAAAAAAATTCCAGATTTTTTTTTTGATTTTTTGATTACTTTTGTATGAATGCAGAAATTTTTTTTTATTAAAAATATCTGTTTAAAAGTCCTTTTTAAAAATATAAATTAATATTCTTTTGAATTTTTTTTATTGTTTCCATATAATTGTAATATAATTTATGATTTTTTTTTCATATTTCAAAATTTTCGAAAAAATTTTAATATCAATTTTTTTAAAAAAAGAAAAAAACCTTATTACTAAAAAAAATTTAAATCTAAAATTTTCTTTATTATAAACAAATAAATAAATATTTTTGTTAGTCATTTAAAACAAATCTGAATTTATAAAATAAAAGTTATAAGTTTCAAAAAAAAATAAAGTTTAATTGAAATTTGAAATTTAAAATTATAAGTTAAAAAATTTTAAGATCTTTGAAATTTTAAACATAAAATATATAATTTTTAAAAAAGGAGAAACATTCATTTGAAAAATGTTCAGTTGGAAAATATAAGTAAATAAAATAAGATTAAATTTAAATTAAAGACTATAAGTTTTTGAAATAAAAAAGTTGAACCGAAATAACATAATATAAGTTAAAAAAATATTAAGAACTTCAAAATTAGATTGCAAATCTTAACTATTTCAATTTTAAATTTATCATAATTAAAGGTCAATTAATAGTATGAAGAACCAATAAAGAAATTAGCTAGTAAAATATTTGAAATAAATTCTTAAATTGAAAATTTAAAATAGATTAGTTTTTTAAAAATATAAATTTTTATGTTAAAAGTCATAAATTAAGTAAAATATTTTTTTTATTTTTATAAAAAACAATCGAAACTTTTTTTTAATTTTTTTCCAGGATTTTTTTTTTGCAAAAAACTTTTACGTAGATGACAATAAAATTTTACTAAAAATATTTGATTTTTAATTTAAAAAGTTGATGTTTGTTTTTAAAAAATTGAATTTTATTATTATGGTAAAAAAAATTCATTTTTTCCATATAATTTTTAAATTCGATTTTTTTCAAAAAAAATTGATTTGAAAATTTGAATTTTAAAATCGATTTTTTTTAAAATGGAAAAACACTTATTCTAAAAAAAACAAATTTATTTTAATTTTAAAATTTATTTTTTCTATAAAAATGAAGAAATATTTTTGTTAAGCGTTTAAAAAAAAACTGGTTTTAGAAAAAGATAAAGTTTATAATTTTTTGAAAAAATAAAGTTTAATTGAATAATAAAAATATAATTAAAAAAATATTAAGATCTTTTAAAGGTTAAATAAATAAGTAAAATTAATAAGTTATAAAAAAAAAGTAACTTATGTTGAAAGTATAAACAAATAAATTCAGTTGAAAATTAAAAAATAAAAGTTGACAATATATTAAGATATTTAAAATTAGATTGTAAATCTTAACTATTTCGATTTTTAAATAACAAATAATTAAAGGATATTATTAATATGAGGGAGTAATAAAAAAAATAGTTAGTAAAATATTTCAAATAACTTTATAAATAAAATATTTAAAATAATTTATTTTGAGATGGTGGGACCTGAATTAATAAAAAATTGACACGTGTAAATTTAAAGACGTGGATTCACCAAACTGTGCCACGTGTAAATTTAATGACGTGGATTCACCCGACTGTGTCACGTGTAAGTTCACGGACTGCTTTAGTATATAGATTGATAAGATGAGATTATAAATACTACTATTAATATTATATATAAAATACCAAAATGACCAAAAAATGCAAAAATAACGAGAAAGAGGGGCAATGGTGGTATAAGTAATTATGAAAATTGAAAGAATGGGAGATAGCAAGAATCAAACCATGTACCTTTTCATTAAGGAGGATCTTGTAAACCAACTGTTCTAGCAATTTTAGGTGAACATTTATTATCATATTAATATATATTGGCCCCTTAGAGTTTTGGGGCCATGTTCTAAGGCACTGCATGGACCGGTGTCCAGGCCGGCCCTGGTGGTGGCGATCCCATTTGGAGCTGATCAACCAGCAAACTCGAAGATGGTGGAGAGCGCGTGGGGGGTGGGGAAGAGAGTGACAATGGGAGATGAGATGAAATTAGTCGAGAAGGAGGATATAATACAACGCGTAGAGGAGGTGAAGGAGAACGAGGAAGTGGAAGGAGCTTGCGAATGAGGCTAATGAGGAGGGTGGATCGTCGGAAGTGAGTGTTAGGACGTTTGTGGTGGCCGGAGGTTTAGTGGCTGATAAGGAGAGTGGATTGTCGGAGGTCGCCTTTAAGGCGGGTTTCTTGGAGGCCGGAGGTTTGATGAATATTATGTGATGTTAAGTTAGGGTTCGTTTTCGCACAAATAAGGTTCCTACAATGGACAATGATGCATGTGCTACTTATAGTTGTTAAGTGTGGCTTTGGATCTACGTTTTCATTTAAGCTTCATCTCAAGTACTTGATGGATGTGTGTAGTTTGCATATATATATATATATATATATATATATATATATATATATATATATATATATATATATATATATATATATATATATATATATATATATATATATATATATATATATAAATGTGTGTTCTACTTCCTTGTTTTTGAGTTATGTATAACGTTGACCCAAGTTTAGATATGCGATGAATGTCACACTTCGTAAATTTCTCTAGCATGGTTAGGTATTATACATTTTAGTTCAATGCACTCCGTTAGTGCATTTGAGATGTTTAGTGAACCTAAAACTTACAGAAAAAAATAAATAAATAAATAAAATAAAGAGGAAGAAATAAACTATGCATCCGATATGTCTAGTCAGACAAAACTGTCGAAAAAGCTCCTACCGGGTGTTTTATTCAAGTTTTCCATCTTCATCACTTTCCTAAGCCTTGAAACATCTTCCCAACGTCCAGATTCTGCGTACATATTTGAGAGAATTACATGAACTCCATGGTTTTGAGGATCAAGAGCTCGAATTTCGTGTGCTGCCCTTTCTGCAACTTCAACATTTCCATAGTTTCTACAAGCTGATAGTAAAGCTCCCCAGCTCATCACATCAGCTTTCCATGCCATTTCTCTTATAATTTCCTCTGCTTCAAGCAATCTCCCTTTACGACCCAGAAGATCAACCATGCACCCAGTGTTGTATCTTAGCCTCAATTTTGTAAACCGATTTTATTGAGTAGAAAATCTCGCGTCCTTCTTCGAGTAGCCCAGCATGACAGCAAGCAGACAATGCTCCCAAGAAAGTAACCTCATTAGGTATAATTTGGTTCTTCTCATTTTGAAGCTTTTGGAAAAGATTAAGAGCTTCTTCTCCATGTCCATGGACAGCTAACCGTGGATCATTGCATTCCATGTTCTAATGTTTCTGTTAGGCATTTCGTCGAACACCTGTGTAGCGTTTGACATTGCTCCATTCTGTGCATACATGTGTACCAAAGCTGTACCAAGAATTACATTGATCTCCATCTTCTTCTCTTTCATAAACTCGTGAATCCTTTCGCCTAATTCCAAACATCCTTCCCGAGCACATGCGGATAAAAGAGAAGCTATGGTTGCTCCATTAGGCTCGAATCCAAAACCAACCAATTGATCAAACATTACCAGGGAATCACTCGTGCAGTCATTCTGAGCATACCCACATATCATAGTCGTCCAAATGCTTAAATTCCTCTGAGGCATTTCATCAAACACCTTTCGTGCACAATTCACCATACCCGTAACACAGTAACACTTCACCAATGCATTCCCCGCATGCAAATCCAAAGAAAATCCACGCATCATAACCTGACCATGAACCTGCACACAACAAGCATGCGACCTA
This sequence comes from Fagopyrum tataricum, assembly GCA_002319775.1. Taxonomy (NCBI): domain Eukaryota; kingdom Viridiplantae; phylum Streptophyta; class Magnoliopsida; order Caryophyllales; family Polygonaceae; genus Fagopyrum; species Fagopyrum tataricum. The sequence goes on along the minus strand of CM008284.1, from coordinate 43,712,053 downwards.
AAATTCGAGCATCCTTTGAGAACGAAAGGAAACGTATGCTTCCCTGGATTTGACCCAGCTCGTTTCATCTCAACGAACAAAATTAGCGCTGTAGAGGGATTAGAACTACTAGCTTGCGCTCTAATCATAGTATTCCACATGACACTGTTTGGTTCCTGGGTATTTCTAAAGAGCTTGGTGGCGTAATTCAGTTCACCGGCATCAGAGATTGCCGAGAAGGATAGAAGACGGCTTGCGGCGTAGTTGTCGTCGATAATGCGACCGGTGACGATCATTTGGGCGTGAACTTGTTTGAGTTGGCTCATCGAGCTGCACTTGTCGGCGAGGTTGGAGAGAGATTGGAGTTTTTTCCGGCATGGTGATGAATTTGCAGCGAGACTGGAAACCTTTCTTGGTGACATACAGAATAAGAAGGAGAAGGTCTTGGAGGAAATCATCGATCAGCCATTGGAATTTCGATACATTTCATTCATCTCTCTGCAACAAAACAGGGTACAGTACTAAATATCCTTCATGTCTAGGTTAACGTTCAAAAGTCATCGTTAATTTGGCCTTAATACGATTAGTTTGATGAAATCACATAAAATAGCCCTAAGTTCGAGGATAGTAGTGAGAGATGAGCAAAAAATTTAAAATTGCGAAGACTAGCCCAATAAGGCTTGTTAAAGACAATAGCCTTGTATGTTACAAGGTGAACTGAGTTTTGTTTAGTCGACCTTAAATTTGAATCAATCCTTTCACACATGTGCATCCGTAAAACGAGTCCGGATAAACGGTCACATATTTTTACAAAGTCTACCCCGAACATAACCTTGTTCGGAGTTGAACCGGTATAGTAATCGGTTTATCGAAAAAAATGATTAAACTCCAACCGTAGTATGGTTCTATAACAACTATAAGATATATGGATTCATTTACTTTTAAAATTGTTATTAAATCTGAATAATTCGAACTCAGCCTAATGAATGAGTCTGAATAATATACGATAAAGGGACTAAGCTCGAGGCAAGTTGATCTCGTCCTAGTGAATAATGACTAGTAAATTAATCTCACATCATAATTAAGCATATTTTCTACATGGCCAGTTGTATAAATTTATATATTCTCTATTCTTTTTTCTGAAAAGCTTCAAGAACCAACCCATAATTTAACAATATATTCATTGCAGAAAAAGCATTAAATCAACAAAACAAAACCATTAAACAACGAATAAAGTGAATATAATTTTATTTTCACAACACAAGTGGAATTAAACTTGATACAACAAAGAATCTCCCAAAGTAGCCATAACTAAATCAAGGTCGTTTGCACTCAGCAGGAACTCCCTGAGGAAATCGATTATAATCTTTACAATAATCATAGATCATATAGTATCTCTGCACCCATCGGAGCCGTCTCCGGCTATTAGCGTCGAGCTCGATGGCGTTCTTCCTGGTTTGCCATGTCCCTTGGCTAAACGCCGTCGTTGAGGTGTCGGCTTTGAAGTTACGATAGTATGCTGTGAATGGTGCTTTGCTCCAATCGGTCTTGACTCTCCCTCCTTGTGTTGCCCAATCGTCGGCGTTCCATAGACTTGAGTAGATTCTCATTGGTTGGCTTTTGGGGAATGGGACTCCTATTGATTCGTGGTTGTTGAATACTCTTATCGGTGTGTTGTCCACCATGAATCTGCATTTTAACACAATTTAATCTTAGTCATAAGTCACGTGACTTCTTCCCGCCTTCGTATGAGTGTATCATGTGTTAAAAATCCGAGCTTTAACGAGTCAAAATTTGATATGTTAATTCTAGCTTTGTTTAGTTAAGTAAACAAGTCTAATTGGAGTCAAACTTGACTAGTATCACTCATAAAACAAGTCATAGTCGTGTTTAGGTCGTTATATATATATATATATTTTTTGTTATTGGGTAAAAAAAGCATACATTTAGTGTGTTTTTGTTTGGACTATATTAAAATTTACTCATAAATAAAGTGAATATTGACTCATCATAGTCATGTTTTTCAAGTAAATAAAAAGTTTTAGCATGATATTATTCGGGTCGTTTAGAGTGATTTATAAAAATAAGTCTAGTGAATATTGACTCTTGTAGAGTTGTTTGGACTGTTATACGAGTTAAACTTTGATACATTCTCGTTATAATAGAGTTAATTAAAAGCCAACACATAAGTACGATAAATAAATAGATCGAGTTTGCGGACATACATGATCATTTGTGGGTGCCAAACGACGGAGTAAGTGTGAAAATTCTTGGTAGGGTCAAACCAAAGATGAAATTGTTGTTCACGGTTGCCTTTCCCTTGAGTAAAGACATTTGTATGAAGAGTATAAGGTTGACCACTCACATTCCCCAAGAACTCAAAGTCAATTTCATCCCAATTTGCTCCTTTAGAAGACAACTGCAATAGTCATATATATAAGTCACATATTAATCACAACGAAAATAGCTTTGCATGTTTATTATATATGACGACCCACATAAAACGCATGAAAAAGCCGGTGCCTTTAGACATTTATGACTGGTCCCAACTTACGTAATAAGCAGTAACAGTTCCGGCGGAATCGCCGGCGACGAGTTTAATCTGCATATCGATCCTTCCGAACAGATACTCTCTCTCCGACTTGAACCCGGCGCCGGAGAACTTGTCGAGAGTGAGAGAGAGTAGCTGGCCGCCTTGGTATCTCATGACTCGGTGGTCACCGAACGTTGGGGCGAAGTCCTGGTAGAAGTTTCCGGCGAGGACGGAGGTTGAGAGGAGAGAGGTGATGAGAAGAATGGTGGATAGAACAGTAAAAGCCATGTTGGAGGAATATTGGGATGTGGGTTGAGGTAGAAGAAGAGATTATGGGTATTTATATAAGTTAAAAGGAAGAGCGTAAGTCGATGTGGGAGATGCGTGAGCAACAGCTGTAGGGACTGAGACTATGAAGCTGGTGCCAGCTGGGAGCTGATTATACGAGCTGGAATAATACTTGGATATATGAGCCTATCCTCTTTTTCGGTTTTTTTTGTTTTCTTTTTACGAATCTTGATTTGGTTATTGTGGTTTTAAATTTGAAGCATCTAGTTCATAATGACATATTTTATTTTATTTTTAACTCAATTCAAATTTTGTATTAATCAAAACACTTGAAAATATTCAATTTAAAACGGAAAATTTAATATACAAAGCTCTAAACTTTAAAGCCTCGTTTGATATATTTCATATATAAATCGGGTAATCGAGAATTGAAATGAAGTTAAGAATTGGAACTTTGGGTATGTTTGGATCGTTTTGGTTGGAAAACCTGGATATTTAATTTGTTGATTTTATAAAAGGTCGATTTGTATGTAATATACGACTATATCAAAACGTTTTATCTGAATCGGATACCTAATTTAAATATCCAAGTGTCCATTTTAAACCTATATATATATAATGTATTTTTACGGTATAGATTGGATAAATCAGTTGGTCTGAGTAATTATAATCTAGATCAATCGTTTATATCTGATCCAACTTTTTTCAAAATATAGGTACGTATCCGGTTATATCCAATAAAACCTCTCATATCCAACTCATATATCAATTAACAAATTTTTATATATATATATTTTCAGATTAGTGAATTGAAATAGTCGAATTGAATATTTTCAATCTACCCTATTTCATTTTATAGTCATTCAAGTCGTCATTTTAATAAGATATATTAATGTACATGAAGTCACTAGCTTCCATCTATTCCATAGCTTATCAAATATTTCTTGATTTTTCTTTTCAACGTGGATTATAACTTATAGGTACATGTGCAATTATGAATAAATCACTTTTGGAAATATATATTGTATTTACAAAAGGTTAAATTTGATTGTCTTCTTAATTAATGGTTAGAGCTTAAGATTAAACTGATGATTAAGTTAGGAAGGTTTGAATGAATGATTCAATTGAATGGTTGAGAGAGATTGATTGATGAAAAGGGTCCATTTTGATTCTCCACCAATGAGTATAATCTCTTTCAAGAGACCCAAAGAAGAGGGAAATGAAGTGAAAGGGAAATGAATTTGGGGGTGCTGTTTCATTGCCATGGAGAGGGGTTGGGTATAAGCAAATCCATATTTATTAATCATTGTCTAATAATGATACAATACACAGTAGCTAACTGTGATGACATGGGTTTTCATATTCTTTGAAAATCACTCGTTTATCCATCAGTTTTCTTAATGTAACCTATGAAATAACTACTTTAACTTTTATATATCTAGCGATTTAACTTTTATATATCTAGCGATTCTTATGAAGAAAGTTTATGGAGTTTATCAAACCTACGAGAGATTAAAAAAAGGAAAAAGAAAAAACATAACCTATGAAGTACATGTTTGATATAAAAAATAGACGTTTGATATATAGCACAAACGTATGGAGATTATATATGATAATTTTTATTGGTGCTTAGTGGTTACATTATTTTTTATTTTTATAAGCTATATGAATAAAGCTTACAAAACGTATTTTTTGAATGATATATACAAATATAATTCTATAAAAAAATATATTTTAAAACAAAAAATAAATAATTTTATATAATTTTACATTTATAATCAAATTTATTAAAAAATCATTCAGTTAACTACCTATTTGATCTATCATAATCTTAAACTTCTTCTTCACTTCTAATATAAGTTTCAGCTCTAATAATCTTGTTGTTTACAAACGGACTCATAGTCTACGAGTCGATCGTGTAAGACTAATTTATAAATTTGAATTGATCATTGGAACCTCTATTTAAAAAAGAGCCGTTAAGATGTTGCCACGTGTTGTAAATGGGTCGAGCTACCGTACAGCGTAATGAAGAATTGAAAGGTGAACTATGGATGCCCATAATTCCTTTGTTAAATAGTATGGCATGATGCTTATCCTCTTCTTTCAACGCCCAAAAGGTACCTACCCATACTAACTTCTATCTCATTCTTCTTCTCTACACCCTTCAAACTTCAACCTTATCTAACTTGACTCGACCATTTTTAACGTGGTTTTTAAACGTACCGGAAAAATTTGTTATTTTGTCATCGTAACTACATACTTTGCATGTGTTTGAGACGGGATGCGTAGTAGTGAAAAAAAAATAATTTAAAAAAATTCTTTCCTCCTTCTGCCACGTACCCAAATGCGTAGTTTATTTTTCTCCGTTTTTTTTTCACGGACTCCAACTACGCACGCGAAGTGCGTAGTTTTAATGACAAAAAGTAATTTTCGTTGTACGTCTAACCATCGTCATTTTTAAATATGCATAATAGTATATTCTCCGTGCCATACGCATAATTTCTTAAGATATATTTTTACACCCAAAATTTACGTTTCTTACTTAATTGTATATAAATAATTATCATGTACAATTACATGTATCAGCTCGAACTCATTCTTACTTATTTACATTGTTCTCATTATTTAGCAAATTTACATATTAGATTCTTACTTAATTACATTGTATTACTCGTCTTTTTTCTGTATTGCCCAAAATAACCAATGCCAGCTGAAAGCTGTCTGACAATTCAGACTGGCATGGATCATATTATCATGTCTATCCACAAGTTACATCAAAACAAACTTCTTTTTTTTTTAAATAATAACATTATATTGTAACTATTTTGGTATAAATACCAAACTCTATTTATACTTTACAATATAATAAAATAAATATATAGTTTGTATTTATACCTATTTTTAATTTTTAATAATTAATATATCATGTACAATTAAACTTTGTATGTATTTTAAACTATATATTATGTTACTATAAAAAAAATTATTTACTAAAAATAAAATAATTATTTTCATACCCTTTATTGATATTCAAGGTTTTAAAACACGGTTATTTATTTTCACCCATTCATATTTTGTGCACTTTTTTTATTTATAGAATTTTGACTTCGATCATCCTCATTTTTGTGGTATTTTATGTGCTTCTCTTTTAGACTCTTTTGCTGTGATATTTTTCTTTACTGCTTGTTTCTTTATATTTATATTTATGACAATTACTCTGTCATTTTACGATCTCGTCTTAAAATTTCTTTACTTAAAAAAAAGACTTATCTACTAACAATAAGAGGAGGAAACAAACATTTATACGGTCTTCAATATATATCTCAATTACAAAGGAATATATTGTTAAATCCTGAACCACAACATGGTTAAGTCTGACCAATAACAGACTAAATCTAAATCTAAATCTGATGATATTAGATATATATATATATATATATATATATATATATATATATATATATATATATATATATATATATATATATATATGTCTGCAGAGGAAGAAGACATGACGACAACCAAACCCTAATTATTGCATGGCAATGATAAGCATCACTTGATTAACATAAATATAAAAACAAAGGCCTAATAATTAGGGATATGAATGGGATAGTAGGAAAGTGGGCCCAGTGGGCCATAACTACCACGGCCCACCGGCCCACGGCGGTGGCGGTAATGACACCACCGCTTCATTTATGTATTACCCTTCTTCTCCTTTTCCTTGCATCTTCTTTTTCATTCTTTTTATTTGAAATTTTGTTGTTTTGAATTTTTGATGGAAGATGGAGCTGTCACATAACACTTGTGACTTTAATTATTCTTCTTTTCTTTTCTTTTAAATATAGATAGATGTTAAAAGAGTTCTTTTTTAAATTTGAATGTTAAAGAGTTCACTTTAGCTTGCTTATTTGTTTATTTATCAAATGTGAGCGGTGATGTTGTTATATTATCTTGACTATTTGAGTTATGTTCGAAAAATATTGGTTCAATCTAGTATACTTTTTAACCATCGAATATGAACATATTTGTAAGTTCGGCTACAATTTAGGTTTTGTTTGAACCCGGCTTGTTTATAAATGCGTTAGACATGAACATGTCAAAGCTCGAGTCGTATATCTCGAATAATAATAGGTTGTTATATCAGTCAAGCTACCTCGACTTTGGTTGAACTCATTTACTTTCCAACCGGACCGAATACTGTCAAAATTTTAAACTCAATATTTAAAATTTACGATCAACTCATTTACAAACGATCGAATATGAACAAGTCAAAACTCGACTCAAACCCGACATTAGTGTTTAGCAATTGTTGTGTTATAATAAAAGATTTATGGTTTTTATTTTTTATTTATTTTACCCTAACCCTTAATAAGAAGGGCATTTCGTAATTTAAGTCAGAAGATAAATAGTTTATTAAAATATTAGGTACAAAAAATATAAATGTTATATTTAATTTGATGATAGACGACAGTAGCTTCAATCTTCTCTTGATTTTTATACCGAAAAAGAAAGCGAAAGAAGAATTGGTTAGGTGAATGATTGTATAGAAATCTACCAATGACATCAAACAATTGATTATCAATAGGGCAAGAATCAATCCATGCTATTTTCTTACAATTCATTTGTGGTTGAACGAAACCCAATTGAATACGAAAATGCAAAACTTGGGAAACTAACAAGCTTAGGGTTAGGGTTTCATCATACAAACCAAAATATGTACGTCAATACCCAACAAATCATAGGAAATCAAACAACTATTTTTGTAAAGTCCCACAGGATTCATTGTAATATTATACAATTTGGTTCGAGTTCATAAGGATTCATATGTATAAACAATTAACTATCTTGATTTTACCGCTCGTCTCATTCTTTGATAATAGATATACGTCTTGCATTCACCCTAATTGTTCATTTTGATGGCTTTATTGTTAATTTATTTATAGAAAAATACAAAGTGAACAAGTTATAAATATACATCAAACCCTCTTCTACGATAAATTTTATTTTTATTGTGATAAATTTTTTTTTATAGCGATTCATCACAAAAAATGAACTTTCAAGATCCGAAACATCTATATAACCTTTTATTTATACATATATCTTGTAAGAATAATGATTTCACGTATCTACATTATAAAATTAATTCACATAATAACATAAGGATTGGATAGGTTTCAAATTCATACTATTTAACAAATATCAAAGTTTTCATTTACTAAAAAAATCAGATTATTTATTCTAATATGATTTATAATATATATACATCAATCGAGTTTTATTTGTTTTAAAGCTATGTTATTTGTTAGTATTTATGAAATTAAATAATGTATTACCATTCATGAATGTAGGTTCGTGTAAGGAGATTTGGTATCATCCAAAAAACAAAGAAATGGAGCATTTATTAAAATTAGGTGGTCAATTATGATAAGAATAATACAATGAATTGGATGTGTGAAAGGAAACATTTGTATTAAACTTATGGACCCACTACTTACCTATAGCTATAAGCCTTATTTTTAACCTTTTTTTCTCTCAAGAGGTCTTCACGTGTACCTCATTAATAAGTATGGATTATTTTGTTTAATATATATATATATATGGCGGTTATAATATTTAGTTTCTTCATATTTATTACCGTATTATAGATATTTAATTATCCCTTTAATTATTATTCGTGTTATTGAGATTCGAGGTACGTAGGTCGTTAAAATTTCGGTTTCGATTGAAATTTTGCCGATTTTTTTTGTTGGACCGGACCAGATGGGAAATACAGGTCTTGTTCGTCAAATTTTGAAAAAAAAATTCTTTAAAAAATTGTCCAACTAGTTTGATATCCAATCTAAATCGGACTTGAATAATACACATACTTCGGCTGTGAAGAATAAATGGTGAACTCGTTTGAGTTTTCCAACTGAGCGATTTTCTATTTTGACAGGTTTTGAGTCTATCGAGAACTTGTGTTTTTTTGGAACCAATTAGACCTTTGGTTGATCCTTTCCATGAACAATCAACCATTATCATTGAGAAGTTAATCCATTTAATTTGTTTGATTTTTCTTTCTTTGCTAAAAGTAAACGTATGATAACCATATCGCCCCTGCTCTTGTTCCAATTATTTTGTTTATGGTCTTCGTCGAATGACTTATGAGTCTGATAATGAACATATCTATCAGTCAGAATCAAATCTAACTTGTATGGTTTTTTTTTCTCTGTTTCAAATCGTATTTTAGGCTTTTCATAAAATAGTGAAGACTCATGAGCTTTTTATTTATGCAAGTACTTTTCCATACTTGTTGATGCCTTGTATGTGCTTCTCACCTCTTTTGGAACCTAAAAAATTTCATATTTTTTAATAAGTTCCTTGAATATGAGAACTTTGAGATTAATAACTCTAACAGCAATTGTATGAACGTGCACGACATGATGAGAGTGACTACTATATATGTTTTTTGGATCTCCTACTGTAATTTTGAATTTGCCCATGAACTTTTGTTGTTATGTGCAGGCTCAAACATAACAGAAAAGTCTCTAAACGGAACATCTTCGGCTATTTCAGGGAAGAATATTTGAGGACTACAAAAGACTAAACTTGATTTTTAGACCATGGGGAGATTTTTAAAGCTCTATGGCGTAACTCTCTTGAAGTTTCTATTCTAATGGTATTTGAAACTAGTGTCTGTTTACACCCAAATGTATGTAAACTTTGTAATTGTATCCATATCTTACTAAAACTCCGGTTCCTAAAGTAACTTAAATCATGTACAATCTTGATACTAAAGTTTTTGGTTAAAGAGCTGATTGTGTGATTTTCGTGTTTATTTAGAACCGTTAATAACATAAAGTTCGTAAGCATGATAATCCCGTTGGAACTCTTCTTGTTCACTTTATGAGTGAATAAGCGATAAAAAGGATCATCCCGTAAGAGCCTTAGTTTGGGAGTAGTTTTGGCCTTAGCCGCCCCTGCGGCTCGTGGTGTTTTCCGCCCCTGCGGCTCAAGGAACCGCCCCTGCGGTTGCAACCGGCTTTGTTGACCGGTTGACCGTGCTTTACCTTCTTTTCCTTACCTTCTTCTTACCTTGTTGAGCAAGGATTTCATCTTCATTTTCTTTCCAGCTTCTCACGTCCTTCTTGCTTCTCCCTTCTTGCTCCTTGATCTTGTTCTTGATTTCCTTGAGTTTGGAAGAGTTTTGGTGTGGCTTTGTTGTTGCTGGATGTTGTGTGATGTGTTGCGGAGCTTGAGAGCTAGTTGTTAAGGTTGTTGATCTTCTTTGCAGCCTAGGACCACAAGTGTTGTAAGTCTTCTTCTTCTTCTTCTTCTCTTCTTCTTTTCTTGGTTCCTTTGCCTAGCTTAAGATTAGATGTATGTTGAGGTATATTGATGTTGGAATGTGGTTGTGTATGTAATGTGTGGTTATGGCATGAAGAAGATGTGAATTGATCACGTGAAGAGCCGAAGAGGAATCGCGGGAACGCACTCTGCACTGTCGCCACCCCCGCGTTCCAGTACCGCCGCCCCCGCGGGATTTGTCACCGCACCCGCGCCTCAGCGTTGCCGCCCCCGCGGCCACGGTCACCGCGTCTGCGTCCTTGTGCTGCCGCGTCTGCGGTTTGCCTTGCTTCGCCCCTGCGTCCCTGTTGTCACGCAGGTGCGTCTTGTCCCGGATTTACCTAGTGTAGTGTAGATCCTTTCCTTTCCTAGTATGAGCGGGTTAGTAGCATGCTAGGTATGGGAATGAGGATAGAATGATGATGAGTATGATATAGATAGGTGCCGATCATGGCCTTGAGGTTTATGAGTTGGATATGATCCATATGGATCCCATGGGTCTAGGTGTGACCCCTTTGTGTGATAGGAGTTTGATATCTTGTTATTAGGCAGTGCTATCCTCCAAGATTGGAGTGGATCGTGTTTGAGATCGTTGTTGAGATTACTCCGAGGTTGAGGTAAGTCCATAGGACTTACTTAGCTACCATCCTTATATTGGATGTATGCATGAGTAGTGTTTGTTATATGCTTTATAGCATGCAATATGGTTTATTACCGACCTATGATATAGTGACCGTCCATTGTAGTGGTTGTGACAACTTGCCTTTCATCCCGTAGTGGAGTCTGGGAGGTTCTCTGTAGTCTGGCTAGATCTGGTATACGGGAAGGGCACTGACCACTCCTTATGGTATACGGGAAGGTACGCTTATACCACTCCAGCTAGCTATAGCACTCAGAGGCGAGGGTTATATATATTCCTCGTGTCACATATATTCATATGCAGATATATATACTATTTGAGTGCTGGACTTATTAAAGATAATTAACCGGGTAAATGTGTGACAACATGTTTATATGTTATAATTCCTGAAGTGTGTTTGTGCTCTAGCATCTTCTATATATATGTATGGTTAGCTAATGGTTTTATACCGTGTTGTTGATCCTTTGCAGGTTAGGAGAGCTGCAGAGTGATCCAGAGTGGGTGATCCGCTGAGGGCTCCGTACACTGAGTTTATACGTGGGCTATGGGATATTCATGATGTACGGATATATATTTTGATTTGTACTCGGCGGTTCTTCTGTATTACCTTTTGATATGTATATGTATATATATATATATATATATATATATATATATATATATATATATATATCAATTTTATGTTTTGTTTTAATCTATTTGTGCCTTGTTGTAAGATCCAGTGAACTTGTTGTCAGGCTAGGGTCAGGATCCATTGTGAGATCCTAGTCCAGTAGCGCCTTGAGTCCTACGGATTCGGGGTGTTATACATCCGGCCAAAGAAGACAAGCAAACAAGTATTGGTTTATCTATGTATAAACTACAAAAAAAAAAACTACAAATGCCTATCGGTATTAGAACCATAGCCTCCCAACATTTGTTTAATCTTGATGAACAATGGGATAAAACCTCTTTGAACATGAGCTTTGTAGGTTTTTTATATGCTCAAGATATGTACCTGTTGATATGAACTCTATGAGTTTATATATAGAATCAATTTGTCCTCTGTTTTGATGTTTGTGTTTATTTTGAGTCGTGTTTGGATCGCGGTCGTGGTTGTGTACTACTTGTTGATTATTCCTTTTGTTGGAAAATACTTCCTTGGAGTCTTTCACTTTCCCAGGAGATCGTTTCCTGCTGTACCTGTTATCCGGCGGTGCTTGGCTCGTTTTTCACTTTCTTCTTCACGGGGATCTTCCTCCTTTTATCTAGGATTTGTCATGGTTTTTTTCTTTCCCTTTCTTGTTGGTTGTATGGCTTAGTTTTGAGTTGTTCTCTTGACGGTTGTTTCCGTTTACCGATTTATTTCGGTCTCTCGCTCATCGTTTATTTTACGATGATCGAATATCTTATCTTTGTACTTAAAAAATAAAATCAGACTTAAATATTAAGTTCGTCATGACTGGTTAGCAGCCTAGAGATATATTTTTATATGTATGATTAGTTTTTTTAATAGTATGAATGATGTTTAGGATTTTGGATTATATAATTCACCTCAAATGTCATGTATTTTGAAATATATTTTAAGTTATAAAAATAATAATTATATTTCTTTTTGTAAGGATAGATATTAATACCATTTCTTTTTTAATATGATATGATCAAAAAGTTTGTTTTTATCCAATTTAAAGGTGGATAAATAGTGAAATGTTTGTGAGGTTCTAACAATTTATTTCATTAAATCAGTAAACCTTTGGCATGAAAATATAATTGAGGGGCCACTCTAGTAAAAGGGAGGTATCAATTGCTTGGGTTCCACCGAGATCTGGTTGGTTGAAGTTGAATTCAGATGGGGCGGTTAGGGAGTTTTCAGGGAGTGCGGCTGCGGGTGGTCTTTTGCGAGATGAACTTGGAAACTGGGTGAAGGGATTCGTTTTTAATATCGGCATATGCTCGGTTTTAACTGCTGAGTTATGGGGTATTTGTATGGGTTTTCATCTGGCTTGGGAGTTGAAAGTTGATAGGCTTGAAATTGAGACGGATTCTGAGTTGGCATTTCATTTAATTGGAGGACATATTCAGCAAACTCATCCGTTATATAGTCTGGTAACGCGTTGCCAAGACTTCCTTCGTAGGGATTGGAGTGTTCAATTCCGTCATGTTTACCGCGAGGTGAATTTCGCTGCGGATTTTGTTTGTAATTTTGCTTTTGGATTTCCCATTGGGTTTTTTGTTTTGCATGATCCGATGGAAGGTTTGGGGGTTTTATTGAACAATGATATTCGTGATAGTACAACTTCACGTATGATCGCTTTGTAGGTTCTCTTTCGTTTAAAAAATAAATTAGTGGACATGACTTCATATTTTCGCTATTTTTCAACAAAAAAAATAAGATTATAGTTGAGCTGAAGTACTGAATAGCCGGTGAGATCATATCACGTTATTATTTAAGTCATGCATTTGTTGTTAAACATAATTAACGCCGATTATTGTTGAGGAAAAATCATGAGTATGGTGATCACTCGATTCATCTCAAAATTCATCTGAAATATTACCCATATTACCCTTGGATTTAAACATAAATGTTATCTTCGTATCATGAATGAATAAGGTTGTGCTCAATGAATATGATTTTTTTTTTCTTTGTTAAGTTGCAATGCCATCGATTACAAATATCAACCCACGACAATGTTACACGTAAATTGACGTTAGGAACACTGAGCACCAACATCTAAAGATATATTTACGTCCAACGTGAATAAAATCTAAAAAAATTTCTCAATGATATTGACATATCTACGTTAAGTTGTATTTTGATCGATTTTAAAAAATACTACTTAAAAAGCTAGCTTGATGGTGTATTTTGAAATCATACGATTGAACTAAACCTTAAAAGTTAACTATAAAATTGAACAAGATTTAAAAGAAAAATTGTGATCCGTTTTATAATCATGGTAAAAGGTACGTTTTATAATTACGATAAAAGCTACGTTGCGAACCTCCTTTACTTTCAGGGTTCACGTAAAACATCACCTCAATTCATGATAAAAACTCTTTTCCTTTCATTTTAGAGGACACACAATCATAATACACAAATTAAAAAAGAAAATGACTTTTTCCCTAAAAGCCATTTCTATCTCCCTCTTCTTAACCACACTAATCCTGATCATTACCGGACCATGCACTGGAGAGCAAACGACGTCGAGCGAAGAACGCGAGATGCAAGAATCAAACGGCGAGGTGACCGTAACAATATGGAACAAAATGCCTCCGGGAGTCGAGTTATCAGTGATCTGCTCGTCATCAATCGTCGACGATGACCTCTTCGTCCGGCATGTCATGCCGAACGAGTCCACTCAGTTCTCATTTCTCCCTAGCCCGATACAAACGACAATAATTCATTGCGGTGCTACAAGCAAGTACGGCGAGCTGAATTTCGATCCCTACGAGTCTCGTCGGGATTATGATAGACGCCACACAGAGTGTGTTTGGAATGCTAAGGAAGATGGTATTCATGACGGAAAATCTAGAGATGTATTCATTCCTTGGGGAAATGGTTATTAGGGTTTATGGGTTTGCATGTAAACCATTCTGCATGTTTCATAAGGTATTATAATACCAGTTTTATTTTTTTTGGTAATGCATTACTGTGGTAAGATATGCACAAGTGTGTACGACTGAGTTTGATTGTTATGATATGATATTAAAAATTATACTCTTTCACATATGTGGTAACTAATTGTATAATTCGAGTACGTTTAGTGAGTGAACGAAACTAGTGATAGATTTCGTTAGGTCAGAATTGACGTAAAGTCAATCGCACGCCCGAGCGCATCCATCCTAAAACCAATTGGCTATAGAAGTACTCCACCACCCTTATATAATATACTTGTTATCCCAATATTGTCGATAGAACATAATTCTCCACAACAACCACGTTTAAATTTTACAGATCCGATCCCTAGTCCGTAATTTTTGGGCAATAGATGAAGATGAATTATTCGTATTTTTTTTATTTTTATTTTTTACTTTTAATTAATAAGCTAAATTATCAAAACAAAATTAAAGGGGTTTAAAAAGTAACTTCGTTGTTTTTTAATAATTGGGCCCTGACATGCCGATTGCAAGCTGGCTCATTCGTTTACATTTCGAATGTCCCCGTCAAACCGGTCCAAATAAAGCGGGCCACTCGAGCCCATCACACACATTTGCCCTTGGGTTAAACATCCCTCGTCGAATCAGAAAGGGAGATTGGTTAATAATGAAAAAGGTAAATAATATTTAGACATGAACAAATTCGGGTTCAGGTCGGACACGGAACGGATCAAATTTAAAATATTGTCCAAAATGTGCTTGTCGGGTTGGCCCGGCTCGTCTTGTATGGGCCACAAGTACGACCCATGTCCACCCACGTATAATCACGGACAGGTTGGCGGGCCGACCCGTCTGTGATTAGGACTAGTACAAAAATTCAAAATTCCTCTCTTATTGTTAAGACTAAGGATTGACTTAGGACCTGTTTACTTGTAGCTTATTTATGTTTCATTTAGTTTATAAACTCTGAGTTTAATTTTTGTGCGTGTTTACTTGGAGATTGGTTTAATTCTCTATGAGTTTATTCGGGTTTATAAACCACTAAAAAATAAACTTATCTGAGCAAGATTATTTTTGCTTGGACGGGTTTATTTTTGTTTAAAACCCGATTTTAGCCTTGTGCTTTTCCAACCCGATATTCTCTGTTCATCTCTATGTATTCCCCGTCGTTCTTCGATTTTTTAGGGGCATACATGTATTTTGAACAAAAATAAACCCAAAAAATAAACTACAAGTAAACAACCTTTTATATATATATATATATATCCTTACTTCTCTAAAAGAGAACCCCTCTTAGTACATTTAATTTCCCTTCTTACCCTTTTATTAATATTAAATTATCAGCCCAATTTTACTTATTTCTTGGGCCGTCTGGGCTCTCTTCCCGTCTCCTTTGGCGCGCAATGGGCCTCCAATTTGTAAACTTCTTTTCCTAGATATTTTGAATGTTGAGGAACTCACGGTTGCCTTCTTCATGCCGCATGTTCGGTTGCTTCCATCTTTGTTGTCCACGTGTTGGATGTCGTGTCTTCTTCTTAATGTCCCACCGCTTTTTCTATCTCGATTTTCGGAAAAGTCTTTTCCACTTCCGCTGTGTTTAAATGGTCATTAATGTGGAGTTGAAGCTTTGGGTTACTGGCTGCTTATTTCTCCATTTTACTCTATCCTTCGTCCAATCTCGTAGGCCTACTCTTTCTTCTCTTCATATTCTCTGTTCTTGTTTGTTTGCTCTTCGCTCTTCGGTATGTTTCGGTATTTTTTACACCGATTTGCTCTTCGGTTTTGTTCGGTATCTTTCACACCGATGAATGTTCGATGATGTAGTGATGGAGAGGTGTTTATCTTCGGATTACACCTCGATGACGTTGCTACGGAGAGGGCTCTATGTTTACATCTTCTTCCGTTTAATGTATCGTCTCTTCGCTATTTCTTCCTAGGCTTTTATGTTGGCAAGCGTTTGGTTATTGTTCGTAATCTTTCCGGTCTCTTTTGCCCTAAATTCCTCAATGACGTTGTCATGACAAAGGGGTTCAAAGGGCACGGCTATTGTTAGCAGTTTTAGAGATCTATTCCTTCCCATTATTGATATCGATGAAGAGGGTTTTTTTTATAAAAAAACCTTACATATCTATTCCTTCTAAAAAACCTCGATGAAGTTGTCATATCGATGAAGAGGGTTTCTTTTTTCAGATCATCTGTTCTTATACATATATTTTTTATACTCCTGTCGTTCTTGTTGGAAGTGGATCGGATGTTCTGTCGCCTTTTGCATGGCTTCTTCCATGAGTTCCTCGATGACACTGTGATGTAGAGGTTACTTCTGTTATTTTCCCATTAACTTATTCTACTGTTATTCTGGTTTTTATTCCTACTAATTTCTTAATCTATGTCTGTATTTTTCAGAGCATTTTGTATTCTTTCCAACCTTGTTATCGGCAACATTTTTACGAAGAGGATTTTTAGCGTTTCATGTGTTAAAGAAAGATTTTATTTGTCCTCTCTATCTGCATGCAATCGGTTCTTCTTTGTTTTGATTTGATTACCTTTTTTATTATACCCTTGCTCAGGGACATGCTTATTTATTTTTTCTCCTTGTCTCTTATTTCAGGGTTTGTGACACTGTCGGTTTCAGGTGGTATCTTCCCAGCCTCATTGTTGTTTACTGCTGTTGTAGGGCTCTCGAATCCATAGACACAATTTTTTCCTTCTTTTTATTCTTTATCTGTGCCATATTGTTTGCATGATCAAGTTGTATTCTCTGTCTTCTTGGTATTTGTGTGACATATATTGCATGCAAGCAATTTCTTGCCCATGAATGGTGTTTGTGCTGTCTACCATTGGCATGCTTTGTTATGCATGTTGTTTTCTTTTTTTGTGGCCTGCAGGTTTCACATGGCAGGCGTTAACGCAACTTTGGACCAGCTTCTTCCTGGACTTCGCGGCCAGGTTGTGCGCGTCAAGGTTGTTGATAAACAACCTCGCCAAGAAAGTACCAATGGTTGTACCTATCAACGGATGATCTTCGTTGACAATTAGGTATGTCTTCATTTCCTTTATCGACAATCCAACAAAGAACTCTAACTCTCTTGAATTTGTGTTCTTTTCAGGGTAATAGAAAAACTGCAACTCTTTTTGGCGTAGACTGCTCCGTGTATGAAACTATAATACAGAGGGGCCGCTGGTACAGTATTAAGAATCTTGTCGTCTGGCTTGTGCCAGCTCGATACGTTGCTTATGACGGGGAGGTCCAATTGTACTTTACGAACTCAACCGAGGTGGCAGCTTTGCCTGAAGGGACATCATCAAATGTCGTCAGAGATCCTTTAACCTTAATAAACAACATACCCAGGAATGCATCAAGGGATGATCGTTTTGGTATGTCCTTTTTTAATTATGCTTCTAAAATCTTCCGCTCTTGTACTTAATGTGTTAACTTCCTCTGTTATTTCAGATGTGGTGGCCGTTCTGCTTTATGTACACCCAGAAAAAATTGTAGTTAGAGGTGACACCTCCATGCCCGTTAGAGAGTTGTCTGTGACTGACGACAGTAGCACTCAGGTGCTTGTCGTTTCTGCTTGGAGCCGTTCAGTTATTTTAGAGTTCGAGCGTCTGCAGTATTTGCTTGTGGAAGACCTGGTCATTGAGTTCAAAGGGTTCAAAATCAGCAACTTCCCCGATCTGTAAGCTTAACTTTATACATACATTTATTCCTTTATTAATCCTCCTATTTTATCCCTTATCTAACACTTTATGATGTTCCCCTGCTTAGGTTTCTCACTTGTGGCAACCATGTCCACAGAAGTGAAAATTCATCCTAATAGTGAGAGGGCCTCTGCTCTTCATACCTGGTAAGTCTGCATTCCCTCAGATAAAAATATAATTCCATTTTTAATTTTAATATTAGCTCTATTACAGTAACATTCCTTTTTTCCTATTTTGTTATAGGCAAGTCAACAATGAGGACGTACTTCAGTTACGTCGGATGTTCGCTATTTTCACGCCCCTGTAAACTTTTATCAAGAATGATAAAAGCTCACAGGTTAGTAAAAACACGGTATGTTTTAAATTTATAAACAAGAAATAAACACCGAATCTGTAGTGAACCCACAGTGTATGGGTCAATTACAGTTAGGGTAAGTATTCCAAGGTCGAACTCAGGGACTAAATGTTTGGAATGCAGATGTGATCACAGATAACGTAAATCAAAATAAAAGAACGAGGTTGGAAAAGAAGGGAAGAAAGATCAAAGGAGTTTTGAAGGGTTTTCTGTAAAGTTCGCAATCAAATAACAGATTTGATCGAAAACCAAATAAAACAGACAAACGAAAGTATATCAATAAAGAAAATGCGGATTTCAAGGATTCAAGGTTATCGTTATTACGCACAGACTCAGGAAATTTCTCAAAAGATCTATGGTTACAAACTTAAGGGAAGAACGTTTCTAAACTGATAGTCTATTACCGGGTAAGTCTCAAGACTATCTAGTTCCAAACCAACTACCTATTACCGGGTAAGTCTCAAGGTAGAGAGGTAAGAAATTCTAAACAAACCAAATTCCGAACTAAGGGAAAGGTAAACCATTACCGGGTAAGTCTCAGGTAATACCCTACTTAGGACAGACTCTAGGCACACTCAACCCAATAGAGGTTTCCACCTCTATTACCTATGGTCGAACACTCAAGTATCCAAACGGAACATTACCGGGTAGGTCTCAATTCCGGTTTAGGTTACTAGCTAGATGAATTCTAACTAGGTTTAAGAACAGGCCAACTATAGGATTTCAAAGCTACTCGAACCAAGCAATAAGTACAACTCCATCATAGTCCGGGTAATAACGAATCCCAATTCACCTTGGATCCACACGAGTTTTAGCCAACAATCGACATTTCAAACGCAATCATCAATCCACTCAATTCAATGGAAGAAACAATCATCAATCCAAGCAATTTAATGGAAGAAGCAATTATCAATTCAATCAATTCAATCAATTCAAGAGATTCAAGAGAGAATGCAGAAACAAGAATCTAAAATAGAGATTAAAGAAGAAACTCAGCTTTATTAATAGAGGATTAGCAAAACGTCAAATTCCCCAATATTCGCGAAGTTTCTCTAAGCTCCAACAAGTTCAACAATGGCCAACAATGGCCTAGGGCCAAGGGAGAAGAAAAGGGGAAAAAACTCTCTCCAAAGGAGCTCGAAATTTTGAATAAAACGGGAACCCCGGGAAATCATTTAGGGCTTTCCTTTTATATCCCGCAATGGGCTGCCCTAAAATAAAACCGAAAATTAACGAAATAAATCGGCGAACAGGAATCTCGGTCGGTGACCGAGATTTTTGAAAGTCGGGGCCGAGATTTGCTTCGTGATCCAGCGTTGACGAAATCTCGGTCAGAAATCTCGGTCAAATGTGAAAAATCTCGGCCGAGATGGAACAAATCTCGGCCGAGATCGGGACCAAGATGGGGACCGAGATTCTTCGACAGAATGGGATCTCGGTTGAGCTGGCTCGTATCTCGGCCGAGATTTCTCGGATCTCGGCCGAGATCATGTGGATCTCGACCGAGATTGCTCCAATCTCGTGCGTTTCGTCTTGGCTCGTCTTTTCCTCCTTTCCCGTGCCTGCGTGATCGCTCCTAAGCGTCCATCCCGAGGCCTGATCCTCAAATGCATCGTTTTAGCTCCGAAACACGCCAAAATACCTACAAAGACACCAAAAGTGTGTGTAGACATCTATACTCGCAAAGTTGCATTAAACAAGTATAAAGAACACAACTTAAGGCTAAAACATGCATGCAGGAAAGGAAAAACTAACTATATGCTCTACTAAACTAGGTCGATAATTCATGTTATCATCGGATTCACGCGCTTAATGCAGATCGTGTTGTCTACCCAACAACGATCACTCCCATAATTCCCATTGATGAGACCTTGGTGATTGAGGTCCGTAAATTGAAGTTCTTATTCTTCTACTGCTTCGGTCCTTGATCTTTAGGTTTTTATTTCTTATACGTATAATATGCATGCAAGAGTCCGGTGAAAAAGAAAACAGTCACCGCAAATAAGTGCTAGCATAATGATTTTCAAATATGTTTTTGCCAGTTCAGCCACAATGTAGTATGAAGAGGCGACATTTAATTACTACCTGTTGTAAATATCCATAGACTAAGGGATTTGGCCTATAATTTATAGATTCTGGTATTATGATCTAGACACATATTTATTAATGCCTCAAATGTGTTTTGACCGACCTTACACTTTGAAATCGTTACTAAAATTTCTCATATATAGAATGCAATGTCAGTATTCCTTGATAATTACAGAACTTAAATATGCAAGTTGCCGAGTTACCTGAACCACTTGTGCTCCGAGTTAAAGTTTATATCCCTGAAATTAGTTACGACGATGTTAGACTGTCACTTGGTTGTCGCGCATGTGGCAAAGTTTGTGCCGACGAAACCGTTCAGTTCAATGAGCAGTTCTTGTGTGAAACTTGTGGTGTGCTCAAGACTGCAGAGGCAAAGTAAGCTAAGTTATTTATGATACTTTACATAAACAACACATCTAACATAGCATATTTAATTGAACATATACTTTAATACCTTCATTTTTCCTTAACATTTGTTTGCCCTTGCAGGATGTACTTAAGGTTTCGATGCACAGATGACACTGGCACACTCAACCTTGATGCATATACTCGCAATGTGGAGAAGTTGCTGAAAGTGAAGAGTGAGGATTTCTATGTGATGACCTTACCGGTAAACAAAGCAACTATCATACAAGTTATATTTGATGTACTCTATAAATGAATACTTACTTCATTTCCCCCCCCCCCCCTAAATGTTTTCCCTAGGACCGTCAAGCCATTTTGGACCGTGCTCAGATTCGATACCGTATAGGATTATAGGAACAACCGAACTCCTCATAGCTCCCGTGAAGAACATGTTCACCTCGCATGGAGTGATCAAGTGGTACCTCAAAGATGTGATGCCTTAGGTTGGCATACAAGTCTAGTTCATCATTTTTCCTTTTGTTAATATATGACATCTTTACTTGGCTAACGAAAGGCCAATTTTTGTAACGACTTTTACCCACAACCAGAATAGCACCACGTTGTGGGTCGATGTATCATTTTGTGGTATAGAAGTTAGTCAGATACATCTTTTTGTAACTACCATGTACACTATGTTTTACTCTTTCCCTGCCTAGAATGGCATGTAATATGACATCTAAGTGATTGGGCACCTTTAAGCTGATTGCTCCAAGTATGGAGACCCCCAATCAGTAAATATATATATTACTTATGTTTATTATGCTCCTTCTCAAATTATTGCATTCCTTTCCGATCAACATTATGTAAAACAATTTAGAATACCATATCGAGTACGAATACTCACATTACTAAATTGTTATAGCGACACTCCCAATGGTTTCTTCTGCATATGCCATATCTCAGTGTAAGTAGCGTTGGACACCAAAACTAAAGCTTACTAAGAAAACTGATGAATTAATATTTCATTTCTACATGATTAGTTCAAAGAGAATAAAGCTTTCCATCCATGACATTGCTTGGGATCCCATTCATGAACACAGAAACCAAACAAATCAGTCTCCAATCTCACTCCCATAAAATCTTACAAAGATCGTACTGCAAAAGAACAAGACAATTACAACGACCGACAAACTACTTCATAAACACTTTCTCAATCACATTCGTTCATATTACTTGTTTGGTAAAGAATAGGAATATAAACAATGTCACTTCTTCGTGCATTCATATGATTGTGTTATGTGTTATGTTTTCATTAGGCATATTAGTATATAACTTGTATATTAATTTAAGAGTAAATTCGTTAAACTATATTAATTAAATAGTGTAATATATTTCTTGTAGATGAGTTCATTGAAAGATCTCGATCATGACTACCAATGCTGAAAGGCCAGAAAGTTCAAGGCGCAAACGGCCGCGAAGAAATCCACCTTCACACGAATTGAAGATGGGTATTGGAATGGACCATATACCAAGCGTTTCTTCTACTCTCCGCAATGAATTACCTTGTTCCAAATGTCATGCTTTTAAGTTTTTCACAGAAACAAAAAACTTTTGTTGTCAAGATGGTACAATTCGAATAGTATGTAACTCATTTGCACTGCCAATACTTAGACTACTCACGGAACAAAGTACCCTTGGGGATCACTTTCGTCAATACGCAAGACTATACAATAAATTCTTCGCCTTCAGTACTCTAGGATACGATAACATAGATGCAAAGAAAGAGAAAGGGATATATATATATTTAGACTACAAGGACAACTCTATCACTATCTTCTTAGCATCTTATCGAAAAATGATACTCATAAGTACTTACAGCTTTATTTCTACGATGGTATGTAAGAAAAGGAAGAACGCGTACGTACTTTCGCAGAGCTAGATTCTGATATTATATCCATGCTAATGGATGTAATGTCTTCCAATCCATACGCTAAAATTTTCCGTTCTCTATCACAACGGCACGTTAATTCAGAAACAAAGATATCTATTTCTAAAAACCAGTGTTTGGACCAACGTGTATTCAATGCACCAAGTACAGAAGAGGTCGTTGCAATATTAGTTGATAATGAAAACTCATATCGTGTAAATAGTCCTGAAATTATAGTCATAGGTAACGAATACAGGACGTACAAAGTCATGCACTATTATGGTTGTTATGATCAGCTACAATATCCACTTCTTTTCCATAAAGGTGAATGTGGATGGCATCAAGAAATTAAAAAAGTTAAAAAAAATAATGACCAATTACGAAGTGAAATGTGTTTCCCCCTTACACCAAATGCAAATACAACAACACGTGAGATCCTTGAACATGAACACATTGGTAAGTTAGTTTCCTTCATGCGCTTGCTTTTATACCCATCTATTTTTCAGTTCCTTTTGCCTCATACACATAATCCTAACTACTTTTTCTTAAAATAATTTAAACAGCTTCAATTGGATCAATACCAAAAGAAGGTAAAGAGATTTCATGTAGTGAATATTATTGTTACAAATTTCAAATACGACCAAACAATCATATATTAAAAGCAGGGGAATATATCAACAATATATTGTAGATATGTACGTGAAGATTGAAAACACAAGACTTGACTATTTCCGTAGAAATCAGAGCACCATACGAAGTGAACTGTATCAAGTTATCGTTGATAGCGTTAATGATGGATATAGAAGAGCTTGAGATATCGGAAAACGTGTTATTCTCCCAGCTTCATTTATAGGTGGTCCTAGAGATATGAAAAAAAGATACTTAAATGCAATGACTCTTGTGCAAAAATATGGTAAACCGGATTTGTTCATTACCATGACATGTAATCCCAATTGGCCTGAAATAAAATCACGTCTAGATATAGGTGAAAGGCCAGAAAATTGCCCAGATATTATAGCTAGAGTGTTTAGAGCAAAATTGTCTGTTCTTAGAAATCTATTAACAGAGAAAAAAATATTTGGTCAAATTGCGGCTCAGGTTGAAGTTATTGAATTCCAAAAAAGAGGTTTACCACATGCTCATATGTTAATTATACTATCGCGCCAAAACAAAATCATCAACACAAATGCATTTGATAAATATGTTTCAGCAGAAATACCTCCACCAGATTGTCCTTTTTAAGAAGACTTGTAATCCAACACATGATGCACGGACCTTGCGGAAACAAGAATCCAAACTGCGCATGCATGAAAAAGAAAAATAATAAACTAACGTGTAAATACAAATACCCTAAACAATATGCAGAAATCACCACATGTTCAGAAGACTCATATCCCATATATCGACGCAGAAACAATGGTGACAAAGTAACAACACGTGGCACCCAATTAGATACAGATGGGTAAGCCCGTACAACGCTTTTCTATTAGCAACATTCAACTGTCACATAAACGTAGAAATCTGTTCGACAATTGGAGCAGTCAAATATTTATATAAATATGTGTACAAAGGACATGATAGGGTAAGTTTTGCACTAACGGAAGAAACATCGACGCATAAAAACGAAATAAACGATTATCAAAACGGTCGTTGGATCTCACCTCCTGAAGCTGCTTGGAGAATTTTTGCTTTTGATCTACATGATATAAATCCCCCCGTTATACCATTACAAATTCATTTACCAGACACGCATTATGTATCATTTTTAGAATTTGAACACATAGATAATATCATATCTAACGAAGCAAGACACACAACTCCACTAATAGGCTTTTTAAAAACAAATAGCAAAATTGAAACCACGGAAAAATACCTGTACTTAGAATTTCCCGAGTATTACACATGGCATTCAAAAGATAAAATGTGGAACAAACGAAATAAAAAATCTTTTGTTGGTCGTTTAACGTATGTCAATCCATGTGAAGGAGAAAAATATTTTTTAAGATTGTTACTTACACAAATAAAAGGACCAAAGTCTTTTGAAGACCTAAGAACAATTAATAATGAATTATGTAATACATTTGAAGAAGCGGCATTAAAACACGGATTTATTGAAACAACTGGATATTCAAACACATGCATGGAAGAAGCAACATTAACTGACATGCCAAAAACACTGCATAGATTGTTTGCAACATTACTTATTTTTTGTACTCCATCAAATCCACAAAATCTGTGGGATCAACACTTCCGATCCCTTTCAGACGATTACTCGAAATAGTTTCCTACAGATCAAAATAAAGTATATAGAGCGACATGGAACGATGTCGACAAGTACTTAGAAGGAATGGGTAAATCAATAAAAGAATTTGGAATTACCTCACCTTCTATCAACGCCGATCATGTCAATTCACATATTCGAGAAATTGAAGATGCGCTTACAGCTCCCATACCTGACCAATATAAGACAACTTCTAAATTATTAAATGAAAAGCAAAAGATCGCATACAAATCAATAATCAATCACATCAAAGAGGGAAAAAATGCAACATTTTTCATAGACGGTCCAAGAGGCACTGGAAAAACATTCTTATATTGTTGCCTTTATGCAAAGGTAAGAAAAATGAACAGAATAGTCCTTGCAACAGCGACATCCGGTATTGCAACTTCGAACTTACTAGATGGTAGGACCGCACGCTCAAGATTTAAAATATCTATTGAGGATAACTTCAGCCAAACATGTAATATATCTAAACAGAGCAACCTTGCTCATTTATTAAGACAAACAACACTAATAATTAATATGGGATGAAACATCAATGGCAAAAATAGAAAATATTGAATCTCTAAATACCAGTTGTACCACATCAGGGACAATGTGAGGCTGTAAATTGTAGTTTAGTTAACTCTTTTTTGTGGTCAGAACTAATAAAATTTATATTAACAGATAATATAAGAGCAAAAGAAGATAACACATTAGCGGATTTCTTATTACAATTAGGAAATGATCAATTACAGATACAAGAGCATTCCCAAATACAAATACCCCTTTCAATTGTAAAATGCAAAGAAATTAGTGACAACACAACATCCAATCTAATTGATATAATATTTCCAAAAATAAGATCGGAATATATAAACTGCAATATTTTTACATCAAGAGCAATTCTAACACCGAAAAATGAAGACGTAGATTATATCAATTATTCCATAATAACTCATTATCCCGGAAGAGAAATAATATACACAAGATTTGACTTTGTAATCGATGATAATACAAATATATATCCGATAGAATTTTTGAATACATTATGCCCAGTTGGAATAAGTCCACACATACTCATACTAAAAGAAAATTGCCCAGTCATCTTATTACGTAATCTCGATCCACCAAATGGTTTATGTAACGGAACAAGATTAATATGTAAAAATTTTCACAGAAATTTAATTCACTGTGAAATAGCGTCAGGCTACTATAAAGGTGAGCAAACTTTCATTCCCAGAATTACATTACGACCACCAAACACAAAATATCCCTTCTCATTTCAAAGAAAACAATTCCCAATCAAATTATGTTTCGCAATGACAATAAAC
This sequence comes from Fagopyrum tataricum, assembly GCA_002319775.1. Taxonomy (NCBI): domain Eukaryota; kingdom Viridiplantae; phylum Streptophyta; class Magnoliopsida; order Caryophyllales; family Polygonaceae; genus Fagopyrum; species Fagopyrum tataricum. The sequence goes on along the minus strand of CM008284.1, from coordinate 43,685,700 downwards.
AAGGCACAAGGTCAAACATTAGAAAAGATATGCTTACATTTACGAGAACTCTGTTTTGCTCATGGTCAATTATATGTAGCTCTTTCTAGAGCAAAACACAGGAAAAACATAAATATATTCACTACAAAACCAGAATCAACTGACTTCCTTTCACATAATTCAACAAAAAACGTCGTATCTTTTGAAATATTACAAAAAGCAAACATAATTCAATTTAATACAACAGAAGCGACATAACAGTGAAAATATAAAACCGCAAAGTAATATCGCTGTGTCCAATTCTGCGTAATCGGAGACGGATGGGAAGAAAGTGAAGCTGCAGAGCTACTGAGATGGCCATATGTGAAAATTGAGCAAAGACCAGATGGATTTCATAAATTTCCACGCCTCACATTGAGAAACCTTGGTCACTTTCTTGCTGTTGTCTACGGTCCCCCGGATACGGAGCAAGAGGAATAGGGTAACAGTCAAAGTTTTTTACTTCAATTTTTGTTGTTGTTGGATCATTAGCGTGTTATTTGTTGTATTCAAATTGTAACATAATTTTTTTTTAATTCAAAGAGCCTTGGGGGAACTCTTATCTGATGCTTTTAATTGTGTCTATTTGTCTGTATTCTGCAATGGTTGAATCCTTGATGATCTCTCTCTTTTTTACCCTGTTCGTGTTTATATATTAAGTACCCGGTCTGAACTTAGAGCGGTATCAGCAGATGGAACTGGACGAGCAAAAAACAAGACCTAAAAATGTTGATTTCAAAAAGATTATGAGTAAATCTTGAGAAGTAAATAAATATAGAAAGAAAGACGTGCATTTTCCGAATTCGGCGCGCACGCGCAGCGTGCGCATCTCACCTAGTATATATATATATAAAAACTCATTGAGAAATAAACCCGAAAATAAACTATAAACCCGTATAAACTCATTTTTATAAACCCGAAAATAAACCAATCTGTAAGTAAACAGGCCCTTAGAGTTTAATTTTTTGTTTAAGAATTTAGGACTAGTATCAAAATTTATCTCTTACGGAAACAATTTATTATTATTTAATGAATTTATGGTTATATATAATATAATTATTATATATACATATATGGGCTTTCCGCAGCCCGGCCCACTGGCTAAATCTCGTACCCTAACCCGTCCCGTAAACATACGGACCGGGCTTGACCCGGTCCAAACGGGTCAAACTACTTACACATGCCCATGTTTTTTGGCGGGCGGGTGGACGGGCCGGATAGACCGGCCTGAATTTATTCAAGTCTAATAATATTATATTTATGAAAAGTTTAAGTATTAATAGTCCGTAATGTTAAATATTATGAAGTAACTTTTAAAGTTTTAATACCAGAATGAATATTAGAAAACAAATCACAATATTAATAATTGTAAAAGTAAAATGTCTAAAATATATTGATACACATAAATATTGTATACCCTTCAAAAAAAGCATAAATATTGTATAAAAACAAGGATGAAATAAAAAGAGTTATAAGAGAGTAGAGGAAATAATGTTTAAAAATATAAAAATGAATTGAAAAATAAATATAATTATATTGTGAAAACTTTTAAATATTAATTACACCTATAATATTATTGACGTATTGTGAAACATATAGAGTAATTTATAAGAGGATTAACGTAAAATTGTCTCAAGTTGACTAGTTATATACTTATATGATCGATCATTAGAGGTATTAGTTTAAATAGAGGTAATCTTAATCATTACTACATCTTTTGAAGGAAATAAAAAGCCTAAAATCTACGTATTTACTTGAGTCCAAGCAGATACCAAAAAAATGTTAGTTCGTTCGATTTAGTGAAATTTACGAAATACTTTATATCGTAACTATGTTATTATAATATACACGTTTTGTTCAAAGAAGATATCAGAATTTGTATAAAGACCCAAAAAAATTTTGATAAGACAACACGACAACTAAGTAAACGTATCTTAACCAGCTGTTATACTAGAGAGATTATAGGACTCAGTTATGATAAGATCTTCTATTGATCTCATCTAATTCCTCTGTGTATATATTCTCACGTCTAGTATGAATAAATTATTAGTTCAGTTCATTGCTTATATGGTATTAGACTATCGATCCATTAAGAAAACCAACTAATCGTGGCTGAACTTTCAACATCACTTGCCAATCCACATGAACCAACAAAACCCTTCACAATAGTGATCCTCACAAATATCATAAAACTCACCCCAACAAATTACCTTCCATGGAAGCAGGCCATACTGGCAACACTGGAAGGTTATGAACTTGAAGAATATATTCTGGACACACTCGAGATTCCAGCAAAAACTCTTCCAGATGGGACTACTGTCAACCCACAATACGAGATATACATGAGACAGGATCGGCTCATCTATGGCGCACTGTTAGGAACACTCTCAACGGAGGTTGCTAACTTTGTTGCCACGGCCAAGACTTCAAACGATGTCTGGGAGACCTTGCGTCTGACATATGGCAATCCTTCACGAGGCCATGTGAAACAGATTAAGGAGCGCCTAAGATCCATGAAGAAAGGTACAGACACCATTTCTATCTATATGCAGAATATCAAAACAGCAACAAATCTCCTTGCAGCTCTCGATTCACCTGTCTCGAAGGAAGATATTACTGATTACATACTCAGAGGGCTCGATGAGCCTTACTTACCAGTTGTACATGCCATCAATGCAAGGGATTCAGCCATTGCATTTGAAGAATTACACGAGAAGCTCATAAATCATGAATTATCTCTGAAGCATAATCACAAAGAAGCTGGAGGAGTGATGACAGCATTCAATGCTCAGACTAAGTCCTAGAAAAATCATGGTAAGTCCTCTACTCATAATGCTTATTCACATAATGCTCATTCCCCATCTTCGACCCCACAAACCAACTCGAATCCACAACAAACCACTGCCAACCAAAACCAGACACCAAAACCGTTCAAAGGGAAATGTCAATGGTGCCGACAAGTAGGTCATGTTTTGGCGCAATGCCGGATTTACAGATCTTTACACCCTACAATAAAAGTACCGTCCTCTGCACGTTTCCCGTCAATGCCTGCACACCAAACCAACATGGTCACGAACCGGCAAGCTACATCACCATGGCTAGTTGACAGTGGAGCCTCACACCATGTCACCAACGATCTAAACAACCTCGCCTTACACTACCCGTATAATGGCTCAGATGAGATGGTCATTGGAAATGGTAAGAGTTTACCGATTAGTCACTATGGTACCTTCAATCTTTCTTCAAACAAAAACAATATCTCCTTGTCTAATGTGTTATGTGTACCCTCTATGTCCAAAAACATTGTGTCAGTCTCTAAACTTACCAATGATACACCTTATGCGGTTGTGTTCACATCAGATTGTTTCTACGTGCAGGACCTCACGTCCCAAACAACTCTACTTCAAGGACCATGTGTCGATGGGGTTTATCTTTGGCCTCAATCAAACATGATGGTGAACACAACAGTCAAAGTAAACCCATCATCCATGCATCACAAACTGGGACATCCTTTCACTGAAGTTTTCAATTTCTTGAATAAAAGTGTCAATCTAGGTTGTTCTTATCTTCAAAAATATTGTAATTCTTGCAATTCCAATAAATCCCACAAACTTCCCTTTTATAATTCCTCAATAGTGTTATCTCATGCTCTTGAAATTATATACAGTGATGTGTGGAGTTCACCAATTACTTCTTTTGATGGATATAAGTATTATGTTCTCTTTGTGGATCACTACACCAAATACACTTGGTTGTATCATATCAAAAACAAATCTGACACTAAACCTATCTTCATTAGATTCAAAGTCTTAGTGGAAAATTTCTTCAAACAACACATTAAGATATTAAGATATTGTACTCGGATAATGGTGGAGAATACATCGCACTTAGAGAGTTTCCTGGAACTAGTGGTATCACACACTTGACCTCTCCCCCCCACACCCCTGAACACAATGGAATTGCAGAGAGAAAACATAGACACATCGTGGAGACTGACCTAGCCTTGCTTTGCCATGCAGACATGCCTCTAGACCACTGACCTATGGCCATGATCACATCGGCCTACCTTGTTAACCGATTACCATCTCCAGCCAATAGCTTCAAAACGCCCTTTGAAACTCTTACGCATAAACCTCCAAACTACAACAAGCTGCGTTGTTTTGGTTGCCTATGTTTTCCATGGCTCAAACCTTATACTTCACACAAACTTGAACCTAAATTGTTACCTTGTGTGTTCATTGGCTATTCCTTAACCCAGAGTGCATATCAATGCCTTGATCCAGTAACTAAGAGAGTTTATACAAGCAGACATGTGAGGTTTGTTGAGGATGTGTATCCTTACCGAAACATGAAAGCCAACACAACACAGTCAACTTCTGCTACATCAGAATGGGCTCAGTTTGGATTGACCATTTTGAATCCAATTTCACCAACTACACCATCCTTGCCCATAGTTACTAACAGTAACTCTCCCCACCACAACCTTTCATGTCTATACCGTCTACGTCACCAGTGAGACCTTCTGTCCAACCATCCATACAAGCTAGTGCTGATGTCCCTGTACAGTTTCCTACGTTTGGTCAATCACCAATTCTTGAGTTACCAACACTGCAGCCTGCTATTCCTGCATCCACTTCGTCCTTGCCTGAAACACAAGCTCCATGCACTGTCCTGCCACGCCAAGGCATCATAACCAGGTCCAAAAATAACGTGACAAAACCAATTCAAAAATTAAACTTAAATGTCATAATTAGCCCACCATCACAGAACTCCGAGCCCAAAACCATTACCTAGGCCCTAAAGAACCCTGAGTGGTGTAACACCCTAAATCCATAGGACTCGAAGTGCTATTGGGCTAGGATCTCACAATGGATCCTGACCCTAGCCTAACAACAATTTCACTAATCTTACAACAAGGCACAGATAGATTAAAACAAAACATGAAACTGATATACAAATATATATATATATATATATATATATATATATATATATATATATATATATATATATATATATATATATATATATATATATATATATATATATATATCCAAAAGGTAATAGAATGTACCGCTGAGTACAAATAAAACCACACTGTACAACAAAAGAACCCATATCCCCGATAACGCCCCAGTGTACGGAGCCCTCAGTGGATCACCCACTCTGGATCACTCTGCAGCTTTCCTATCCTGCAAAATATCTACAACACGGTATAAAACCATTAGCTAACCATACACATATATAAGAGATGCAGAGCACAAACACACATCAAATAATACTAAACACGTCAACATGATATCACACATTTACCCGGTTCATTATCTTTATAAAGTCCAGCAATCAACTCGTATATATATATATATATATATATATATATATATATATATATATATATATATATATATATATATATATATATATATATATCCATATAAACATATGTGACACGAGGAATATATAATCCTCGCCTCTGGGTCCAATAGCCAGCTGGAATGGTGTCTGGAACACCTCCCCATGTACCCTAAGGGAATGGAGAGTGCCCGAACCGTTTACCAGGTCTGGCCTGCCTACAGAGAACCTCCCAGACTCCCGGCGGGATGAAAGGGCAAGTTATCACGGCCCTACAATGGGCAAACAATATACCATAGGTCGGTGACCATCATAACGTATGCTATAAAGCATATAACAACCACCACTCATGCACACATCCTATATAGGAATGGCAACTAAGTAAGTCCCACGGACTTACCTCAACCTTGTAGTTGTCACTTGGATCAACCCTCAACTCATTCCACTCCAAACTGGAGGATAACACGGCCTATACAAGGCATATATATATATATATATATATATATATATATATATATATATATATATATATCAAACTCCTATCACACAAAGGGTCACACCTAGACCCAAGGGATCCATAAGGATCATATCCAACTCGTAAACCTCAAAGCCGTAACCGGCATATCTATATCATACTCAACAACATCCGCTACCTAGCATGCTACTACCACTCATACTAGGAAAGGAAAGGATCTACCTAACTTTTGGTAGATCCGGGACAAGACGCACCTGCATGACACAAGGGATGCAGGGGCGGAGCAAGCAACCCGCAGGCGCGGCGGAACTCAGCCGCGGGCGCGGTGACAAGGCTGCAGGCAAACGTAGGCACAACGAGTCTTCTTTCACTCTTCACGTGATCAATTCACGTCTTTTCTCAACCAAAGTCACACACATGCAACAACATACACATTCCAACATCACCCTATGTCCAAACATCTACTCCTAAGCTAAGGAAAGAAGAACAAGGAAGAAGAAAGAATGAAGAAGCAAGAAAGACATACCACAGTTGTGGCCTAGGCACGAAACTGCTCCAAGACAACACCTCCACTAGCTCTCAAGCTCAGCATATCAATCACTAGCATCAACATCAACATCCACCACCATATCTCTCTTACCAACTCAAGGGAAACCAAACACAAGATCAAGAAGGAGAAGAAGAAGCAAGGAGGATGTGAAGGTTGGATTGGAAATGTGATGAAACCCTTGCTCAGCAAGGTAAAACGGAAGAAGTAAGGCAAAGGTAAAGCACGGGTCAAAGGAGTCAACAAAACCGGCTGCAGCCGCCGGAAACCGCAGGGGCGGGTTTCCTGACCGTAGGGGCGGAACAATAGGGGAGCCGCAGGGGCGGCTTCACAGACCCGCGGGGGCGGCTAAGGCCAAAAACGGCTCCAAAGACAAAGGCTCTCACACCTCACCCCCCCTAAAAACAAGTTTCGTCCCGAAACTTGTAAAATCCTCAAACCACTCGGACTCACAAGCCGAGGTACAACTCTCTCTATAACCTCAAATATAAGCATGGAGGAAACCATCAACTCCAGCATGAACAATATCTAGGGCATAGAGGAAAACCATCTCTATCCAACCAGCATCACACTAGCAAGGAGGAAGGAACCATCTCCAGCTATAAACAATCGCACTAGCACAACAAGATCTAATAAAATCACATATCATATCAAGCTAGTAAGAAAATAAACACAACATGGCATGTAAGCACATAAGCAAACACTCACCAAGATAGTACTAAGATCTACTCGTAGATCCTACAGGTATTTCTATCTCGGCATAGAACTCTGGATAGTTCCTCTGGATACTATCCTCAGTCTCCCATGTAGCCTCATCCGGTCCTCGTCTCGACCACTGTATCCTCAACATAGGTATGTCTTTCGAACGCAGGCGTCTCATACCTCGTTCTAGGACTGCAATCGGATGCTCCACAAAAGTGTGGTCCGGCTCAACCACCAAATCATCATAACTCACAATGTGTCTCGGATCTGGTATGTACTCCCTCAGCTGAGACACATGAAACACAGGGTGAACACCCTCTAATCTCGGAGGCAAGGCTAATCTGTAAGTTGCGCTCCCAACCCGATCCAGAATCTCGAACGGTCCGACATATCGGGGGCTCAACTTCCCCTTAATGCCAAAACGTCTAACACCTCGTGTCGGGGACACTCTCAGCCACACATGGGCTCCAACTCTGAACTCTAGAGGTCTACGCCTCCTATCAGCATAAGACTTCTGACGGCTCTGCACAGTCAGCATCCGTTCTCGAATCAGTGCTACTCGAGCCATATCATCCTGAATCTGATCAGGTGCCAAACCACTAACACTGCTCTTCTCATCCCAGCATAACGGGGTACGACATCTCTGTCCATACAGTGCCTCATATGGGGCCATCCCAATAAATGCATGTCAGCTGTTGTTGTATGAGAACTCAACAAGTGGGAGATGATCCGTCCACACCTGTCCCCAATCCAACACACAAGCTCGCAAAATATCCTCCAGGGTCTGAATGATCCTCTCTGACTGACCATCTGTTTGAGGATGGAACGCAGTCGTGAAGTGCAAACTCGTCCCCAGGGCAGTCTAAATCTGCTGCCAGAACCTCGAGGTAAATCGTCCATCTCTATCAGAGACGATCGTCCTCGGTATACCATGGAGTCTCACTCTCTGCCTAGTGTACTCCTCTGCTAATCCGCTCACCGGCCACGTCTCCCGAATAGGAATGAAACGTGCCGTCTTCGTCAGTCTGTCAACTATGACCCAGATGACATCAAAACTCCGGCTCAACCTCAGTCCAGTCACAAAGTCCATGGTGACGTCCTCCCACTTCCTTTGTGGAACAGGAAGTGGATGGAGCTCACCTCCAGGCCTGAAATACTCGATCTTGATCTGTTGGCAGGTCGCACATTGTGCCACAAATCTGGCCACATCGGGCTTCAGCCCTCCCCACCAATATAGACGTCTCAGATCCTGATACATCTTACTCGTACTTGGATGTATAGAGTAAGGGGTGCAATGAGCCTCCTGTAAAATCCTCTGTCTCAGCTCTGTATCAGCAGGTACACAAACGCGACCGCGGCGTCTCAAAACTCCATCTGCTCCCAGAAGAAACTATGGTGCCTCATCCCGAGACATCCCCTCTCTGATCTTCATCAAGGTCGGGCAGGTCTCCTGCTTCTGTTGGATTTCACCCAACAGATCAGGTAGAACCTCTAAAGTACTCAGCCGGGCATCCTCATCAGAAAACTGGATGTCCAACTCTAACCAGATCAAATCCCTCTGCAACTGATGTTGAACTGTCAGCCTCGCAATCGCCTGCTCTCGAGGCGTCTTCCTACTCAGGGCGTCGGCGACAACGTTCGCCTTCCCCAGATGATACAGAATCTCCAGATCAAAGTCCTTGATCAGCTCAAGCCACCTACGCTGGCGGTTATTCAATTCCCGCTGCGTGAAAATGTACTTCAGACTCTGATGGTCTGTGAAGATCTGACATGTAACACCATACAAGTAATGTCTCCAGATCTTCAGTGCATGAACTACCACTGCCAACTCCAGATCATGAGTCGGGTAGTTCTCCTCATACGACTTCAGCTGTCTAGACGCATATGCAATCACTTTCCCCTGCTGCATCAACACACATCCCAAGCCTAGCTTGGATGCATCACTGTATACTACAAAATCCTCTGTACCCTCTGGCTGTGCCAAAACAGGAGCAGAAGTCAGACGTCTCTTCAGCTCCTTAAAACTCTGCATACACTGATCAGACCACACAAATCTGGTAGTCTTCCTCAGCAAACTCGTTAGTGGACGGGCAATCACAGAAAATCCCTCCACAAAGCGTCTGTAATAACCGGCTAGGCCAAGGAAGCTACGTACTTCCTTGACGTTCGTCGGTATAGTCCATGCAGGCTACTACCTCTATCTCTCCGGATCAACCTTGATCCCCTCGGCGGATACAATGTGACCCAGGAATGCTACCTCTGGCATCCATAACTCACACTTAGAGAACTTAGCATAAAGTTCTCTATCCCGCAAAACCTGCAATACAGTCCTCAGATGTCCTGCATGCTCCTCTCCACTGCGAGAGTATACTAGAATATCATCAATGAAAACCACCACAAACTGATCCAGGAAGTCGATGAAGATACTGTTCATCAACTCCATAAAAACTGCCGGGGGCATTCGTAAGTCCAAATGGAATCACTACAAACTCGTAGTGTCCATATCTGTTCCTGAATGCTGTCCTATGCACATTCTACTCTCTCACCCTCAGCTGGTGATACCCGGAACGCAGATCAATCCTGGAGAACACTGTTCGCTCCCTAAAAGCTGATCTAAACAAGTCATCAATACGCGGTAATGGATACTTGTTCTTGATGGTCACCTTGTTCAGCTCTCTGTAATCTATACACAACCTCAACGATCCGTCCTTCTTCCGTATGAAGAGGACAGGTGCTCCCCATGGGGACACGCTAGGGCAAAATGAAGCCCTTCTCAGCCAACTCCTCGAGTTGCTTTCTTCAGCTCCAACATCTCAACATGCGCCATCCGGTATGGGGCCTTCGAGATCGGTCTCGTAACAGGCTCTAACTCAATGCCAAAATCCACACTCCTCTGAGGCGGTAAACTGGACGGCTCAACAAAAACATCTGTGAACTCACAAACAACTGGGATGTCCTCTACAACTGAACTCTCCCTCTCCTTCATGGCATAACACCAAAAGGCATCACAACCCTGTGCAATCAGTCTCGCTGCCCGTATAGCACTAATAACCATGCTAGATTTTCCAAGGTCCCAACCTCGGAAAACCTCTATCTGACCTAAACTCGGTAGAGAGGGTAACAGTCCTCCTACCTACATCTAAGACCGTAGAATGTCTATCCATCCAATCCATACCTAGTATAACTTCCTCATGCTCTAATGGCATGACAAAGAAGTCAACTAGTAAAACACGGGTCCCTACAGAAATGGGACACCGTGAATCTCACGGGTACCTCTGACCCTACCACCATCGGTAACCTATAATAAAGGGCATCCCCTCAACTGTATCTAAACCAAGACGCTCTATATCA
>CM008284.1:43618246-43663932 GCA_002319775.1 Fagopyrum tataricum | reverse complement strand
AAGAAATGGAAGATTGAGGCTTTTGGAGCTTCTATTGTATTTTATATCGGTATAAAATACAAGACTTTTATAACCTTTAGGCTCAAAACATTTTAAGGGTTATTTTTATTTGTTTTAGTTTGTTTTATTTGTTTTATTGTCTTTTTTTGACAAATGTTATTCCTTTTTTTTTAGATAGGAGGCTTTCTAAGCATATAAAAAGCCTCTCTTAGCTTATTTCCTAATTGGATAGATTTTAGCCAATTGATAGTCTCTTTTGAGAGCTTGTGTTCTTATTCAGAAAATTCAATCAATAAAGTGAGTCATTGATTGAATCGTTGTGAATCCTTGCTAGGTTGTTCTTGTGTGTGTTAATCTCCTTAGAGATTGGTGTTACTAGTCAACACTAGTCCCTCCTTGTGCTTGTCTCCATTGAAGGCTTGTGTAAATTATAGAAGGAAGGGTTGAAGACATCATCTTGTTTGGGTTTTGATCAATCTGATCAAGGTTCTAGTAAGGGAGTTTTCGGTTCTTTTGGATCTATCACTACTACATATTCCACACCATTCCTTTTTCTTTCATTACCTCCATTAAAGTCCATTTCTTGTTCTAAATCATTCTGATTTCGTACATATTGTCAAAGGAAAACGTCCATTGGAAGGTCATTGAAGGGCTCCAATCTAGATCTAGTCATTTGCGGCCTCAATCCCGCATCAAAGACTCTCCCCCTCCTTCATGGCATAACACCAGAAGGCCTCACAACCCTGTGCAATCAGTCTAGTTGCTCGTATCGCACTGATAACCATGCTTGTCTTTCCAAGGTTCGAACCTCGGAAACCTCTATCTGGCCTAACTCGGTAGAGAGGGTAACAGTCCACCTACCTACATCTAAGACTGCAGAATGTCTATCCATCCAATCCATACCTAAAATTACTTCTTCATGCTCTAATGGCATGACAAAGAAGTCAACTAGTAACACACGGGTCCCTACAGAAATGGGACAGTCACGAATCTCACGGGTACCTCTGACCCTACCACCATCGGGTAACCCTATAATAAAGGGCATCCCCTCAACTGTATCTAAACTCAAAAGCTCTACACATGCATCAAATATAAAAGAGTGCGTAGCACCCGTATCAAACAAGACTCTAACAGGTAAACCATGAATCAGAATGGTACCTGTAGCAGTCGGACAGTCACGAATCTCACGTGGGACTCCCACCACGACCTCTGCCTCTACCCAACCCAAGAGCAGATCCCTGAGTGGTAGGACGATCTGGGACTCTCTGTTGTCCCTGTGTCTGCTGCTACTGCTGAGGTGACCTCTGCCCACCTCCCGCTACACTGGCAGGAGAAGAACCCTGCTGAGATGAAGATCCACCCTGTCTACAGAAGACAGCCCTATGACCTCGTCCACCACAAGTGAAACAAGTCACTATATGCCTCGTACACTCTGGTCGGATATGTCCACACCCACCACAGTTGAAACACTATCGTACCCTATCTGTATCCGGTGCAGATGAGGGATAACTCTGGCGGCTCTAACCTCGCCCTGAACCAGCAGCTCCTCCAGTACCACTGGTCTGCCCAGTACGCTGTCTCTTCTCAGACCCTCCGGTCCGAGAAGCTCTCCTCTGACCCTCCAGTCTGAGAAGCTCTCCTCTGACTAGCCGCTCCCTCACATAGTCGGAAGCTCTGTCCTGATAGTCCATCAAGGACTCATAGTGGAAACCCACCATATAAGTCCGGGTAGTATCCCTCAGTCGTCGGGAAAATAGATAAACATGCTGATCTGCAGAAGGTGCAGCTAGTCCCAGTAATGCCAGCTCCTCCTGAAATCTCCTAATAGCCTCGGAGACTGGTACATCCTCAAACCCAGCCTCAACAAAATCTCGCAGTTTCTCCCTCCTCAACGAGGCAGAGCAGAAATGCTCTCTGATCATGGTCCTCATCTACTCATAACTAGTAACCTGTACTCGTACAGACCTCCACCAGTGCTATGCCAAATCTCTGAACAGAGTCTGCACCAACTCGATCTGCCTGTCAGTAGGACACCTAATAGACTCCAGAGCTGAGTCCACATGTCCGATCCAGAGCTCCACCTCTAACCCCACCTTTCCAGAGAAAGGGGGTACACCCATCTGGTGAAATGCCTTCAACCAAGTCTCTGGTCTAGGCCCTCTATGCTCCTCTGTAACTCTAGCAATCTCAGCAGCAGGTGCGGTGCAGCTGGCACCTGAGTAACCCCGTGGGATCTCTCAGACGATCCCTCGTGTGCTGGCAGATCCGGGATAGGTCTACCCGCTCTAGCAGCCTCCTCTACTCGCCGGATATACTCACGGAACTCTGGTCCTCCCATGGAGACATAATCCGAGTCATCTGACCGGACTCGTTGTGGACCCTGTCTCCCAGCTATGCCGTTCCCAGTCTCAAGGACGACACTCTCAGAAACATCAACATGAACCTCCTCCGCTGCACGTGGATCAACAGCGGGAATCCTACCCCGTCCTCTACCTAGAGGAGGCCTACCCCTACCCCGTCCAGCTCCAGGTAAGACTCTAGTCTGAACCATCTGCAGAGGACACAAACCTCACTTAGAAGGCTATATATATGCCATATGTATAGATATATATCACATCAATCACAACAGAATATTTGTATATATCTATACTGTCGAGATCTTCAAAGGGGCGATGGCTCACGTACACGATATCCCAAAACATTTGTACTCATTTCAAAACCAAAACCTTTTGAAAAGTCAGATCCCTTTCGGGTTCTGTTTATTTATCTATTCGACCTTTATCGCAGATTACAAGTGCCATTGTTGTCAACATAAGGCTCTGATACCAACTTTATAACACCCCGAATCCGTAGGACTCGAGACGCTACTGGGATAGGATCTCACAATGGATCCTAACCCTAGCTTGACAACAAGTTCACTAGATCTTACAACAAGACACATATAGATTAAAACAAAACATCAAACTGATATACATATATATATATATATATATATATATATATATATATATATATATATATATATATATATATATATATATATATATAAAGAGAGAGAGAGAGAGAGAGAGAGAAAGAGAGAGAGAGGGAGAGAGAGAGAGAGAGAGAGAGAAAGGATCATGTAGGAACACTTCTTAGGGTAGGGAATAAGAACTAATATGATCCGTTAGATTAAAGTTTATGAACGTACATGATTTAAAGATATATATGGTAGCATATTTTAGTAAATAAAATGATATATTCTTTTTCCTCTAATAGACTTATATATTTTTAATTAATTACTAAAAACATAAATTAAAATTAAAAAATATATTTTAACGATTTAGCTTTCCACACATACCTAGTCAATTTCCTCTAATATATATTTTAACGATCCAAATCTAGTCAATTTCTAAGATAACGATTCAAATCAACAATTTTTCATATTTTAACGACCAAATAAATATAATAACGACCCAATCAGAAAATAAAATATTTAGAATTGTTCGTTAAATTTGGTCGTTAAAATTTGTAATATGGAAAGAATGCTGGTTAAATTTGGTCGTTAAATATTTTATAAGTCGTTATTATATTTTATAGAAAAAATTTGGTCGTTAAAATGTTTTTTATATAATTAATATAGTCATCGCTAAAATTTTGAGGGTCGTTAAATTTTGGATATTAAATATTTTGTGGGTCGTTAAAATTTTATAGAGAAAATTTGGTGGTTAAAATGTCTTTTTTCATATTTTAACTACCAAAACAAATTTTAACGACCAATCCTAAAAAATTTAACGATCAAATTTCTTATAAAATTTATTAACGATCAAATTTCTCTATAAAATATATTAACGACCAAATATACTAATGACCAATTATATTAAAGATCAAATTTCTTATAAAATATATTAACGATCAATTGCTTCAACATTTATTTTTGGGATAACCCAAAAATAAGAAATCTGTTTTCCTAATTTGTAATTTATTTAATGAATGAAAAATGAAAAATGAACAATCATGTGATTCTCACCTTAGGAAGCTTATTATGCACCTTCCATCATGAACGTACAAATTTTAATCCAACGGATCTTAGGAGTTCTTATTCCCTACTCTAAGGGTTGTTCCTACCGGATCGTGACCCTATATATATATATATATATATATATATATCAAAAGGTAATACAGAATTACCGCTGAGTACAAAAGTAAACATAAATTGTATATATAACATGTCCCATATCCCCGATAACGACCCATTGTACGGAGCCCTCAGCGGATCACCCACTCTGGATCACTCTGCAGCTCTCCTAACTTGCAAAGGATCTACAACACGGTATAAAACCGTTAGCTAACCATACGCATATATAAGAAGATGCATAAGCACAATCACACACCATGAATAGTAAACACATCACCATGCTATCACACATTTACCCGGTTTATTATCTTAATAACGTCCAGTCACTCAAGCGTATATATATATATATCAATATGAATATATGTGACACGAGGAATATAACCCTCGCCTCTCGGGGATGGTGCCAACTGGAGTGGTGATCCGGTCCCACCTCCCTGTACCCTATGGGAGTGGTGCAGGTGGCCGGCCCACTTAGCCAGACTGGCCTGCCCGTAGAGAACCTCCAGACTCCCAGCGGGATGAAAGGACAAGTTGTCACGGCCCTACAATGGGCAGTCACTAAACCATAGGTAGGTAATCATCACAACTCATGCTATCAATCATATAACACACACACACCACTCATGCACACATCCAATATATGGATGGTAGCTAAGTAAGTCATATGGACTTACCTCAACCTCGGAAGTCTCAAACTCGATCGGTTCCAACTCTGGAGATCAACACTGCCTAAAACAAGGCATAACCATATATCAAACTCATATCCATCACAGGGGTCACACCTAGACCTAAGGGATCCATAAGGAAAGGAAAGGATCTAGCATGCTACTAAACCGCTCATACTAGGAAAGGAAAGGATCTACCCAACTCTAGGTAGACTCGAGACAAGACGCACATGCGTAACAAGAGAGACGCAAGGGCGGAGTAGGCAACCCGCATGCGCGGCTAAGCTCGGCCGCTGGCGCGGTGACAGCGGCCGCAGGCAACGCATGCACGGCGCAGGCGCTGTGACACATACACATACCAACATCAATCTTTATCCAATTCATCTAATCCTAAGCTAAGGAAGAGGAAACAAAGAAGAAAGAAAGGAAGAAGAAGTAAGGAGCTTACCACACTTGTGGTCCTAGGCTGCAAGGAAGATCAACAAGCTCCACAGCTAGCTCTCAAGCTTATCACAACATCCAACATCATCAACATTTGACCGAGATTTCTGACCAAGATTTCGTCAACACTGGATCACGAAGCAAATCTCGGCCCCGACTTTCAAAAATCTCGGTCACCGACCGAGATTTCCGACCGAGATTCCTGTTCGCCGATTTATTTCGTTAATTTCCGTATGGGCAGCCCGTTGCGGGATATAAAAGGAAAGCCCTAAATGATTTCCCGGGGTTCCCGTTTCATTCAAATTTCGAGCTCCTTTGGAGAGAGCATTTCCCCATTTTCTTCTCCCTTGTCCCTAGACCATTGTTGGCCATTGTTGAACTTGTTGGAGCTTGGAGAAACTTCGCGAATATTGGGGAATTTGACGTTTTGCTAATCCTCTATCAATAAAGCTGAGTTTCTTCTTTAATCTCTATTTTAGATTCTTGTTTATGCATTCTCTCTTGAATCTCTTGAATCTCTTGAATTGATTGGATTGATAATTGCTTCTTCCATTGAATTACTTGGATTGATGATTGTTTCTTCCATTGAATTGAGTGGATTGATGATTGCGTTTGAAATGTCGATTGTTGGCTAAAACTCGTGTGGATCCAAGGTGAATTGAGATTCGTTATTACCCGGACTATGATGGAATTGTGGTTATTGTTTGGTTCGAGTAGCTTTGAAATCCTATGGTTGGCCTGTTCTTAAACCTAGTTAGAATTCATCTAGCTAGTAACCTAAACCGGAATTGAGACCTACCCGGTAATGTTCCGTTTGGATACTTGAGTGTTCGACCATAGGTAATAGAGGTGGAAATCTCAATTGGGTTGAGTGTGCCTAGATTATGTCCTAAGTAGGGTAATACCTGAGACTTACCCGGTAATGGTTTACCTTTCCCTTAGTTCGGAATTTGGTTTATTTAGAATTTTCTACCTCTCTACCTTGAGACTTACCCGGTAATAGGTAGTTGGTTTGGAACTAGATAGTCTTGAGACTTACCCGGTAATAGACTATCAGTTTAGAAACGTTCTTCCCTGAAGTTTGTAACCATAGATCTTTAGAGATTTCCTGAGTCCGTGCGTAATAACGATGACCTTAAATCCTTGGAATCCGCATTTTCTTTATTGATATACCTTCATTTGTCTGTTTTACTTGGTTTTCGATCAAATCTGTTATTTGATTACGAACTTACAGAAAACCCTTCAAAACTCCTTTGATCTTTCTTCCCTTCTTTTCCAACCTCGTTCTTTTATTTTGATTTACACTATCTGTGATCACATCTGCATTCCAAACATTTAGTCCCTGAGTTCGACCTTGGAATACTTACCCTAACTGTAATTGACCCATACACTGTGGGTTCGCTACAGATTCGGTGTTTATTTCTTGTTTATAAATTTAAAACATACCGTATTTTTACTAACGTGTAAGCTTTTATCATTTTTGATAAAAGTTTACAGGGGCGTGAAAATAGCGAACACGAGTAAAGCACGGGTCAAAGGTCAACAAAGCCGGCTGCAGCCGCAGGAAACCGCAGGGGCGGTTCCCTGAGCCGTAGGGGCGGAACAACAAACGAGCCGCAAGGGCGGCCTCACGGACCCGTGGGGGCGGCTAAGGCCAAAACTGGCTCCCAAAGACTAAGGCTCTTACAACCAAGTCATACGACCTCCCCGGTCAACATCCTCAATTTTCCTCTATAATTAATAAAGTATGAGCCTATCATGTATGTCTTGCATCTCTTCTTTGTTTTAGGGTCTGGTAACCCCGACTTGCATTGATCTATGATACTGGATTGATTTTGTGTATTTCTTGTATGTTTGTGAGTTATGGTAGTATTGTTTATACTATGTGTTCTATAAAGGGCGACCTTAACTTGAATTGACAATGAATCCTAGTGACAACATCGATGTGCCACAAGTAATGACCTAACCACGACAATCAACAAAGTTGTCTTTACATAACTCTAGCATACTTGTAATATTGTGTGTATGTTGTGGTGATCTAAACCTTGGAATTACTTTGTCACAATTGTTACATGTTGATGTTGAGATTGCTCTCAAACCCTTTCCTTTAGTTTACAAAATACAATATTCTCTCTCTCTCTCTTTATTATTTTTGAGGAGGTGATTCGACGGGCACCAGGTCGTTCGACCAGTACAAGGTCGCTCGAGTTCTACATGTTTTTCTCCCCGTTTCTTTTGTTTTTGTGTTGATTGAGTCTTGTGTATGAGAACGATCGGCAGTTATGTCAATCGATTGGCTAAAACTTTTGTCTTCAAGTCTTGCCTTGTTATACGTTGGTTTCATTATTAACGTGTCAAATCATTACATCGTCTTCCTTGTTTTAATCCCGACCCTCTATACTATAGTGGGTCTTGTAATATGTTTGCTAGACCTGAGGTTCCCACTTCATCCCTCATCAGTAATTAAGCACAAACGACGTAGGAATGGAATAAAATGATAATGATAAATTAAATACGTTAGATATATTGAGTGATATCAAATATCTTGTTCGTTGTTTTTACACCCCTATAAACCTTTATCAATAAAGATAAAGACCTATAAGTTAGCAAAACTAGGAAGGGATAGTTTTATATTTATAACCTGTAATAATTCCCTAAATAGCAACAAACCCACAGTGTATGGGTCAATCACAATAAATGTAAGTATTCTAGGGTCGATCTCAAGGACTGAGAGGATTAGTATGCAATAATGATTATAAATAGAATAAATCTCAATTAAAGACAAGAGGTTGGAAAAGATAAGGGAAAGAAGTCAAAAGGGTTTTGGGTTGCTCTCAATTGAATGTCACCTTCAATCAAGAGCAGTTTTATAAAAGGAAATAAAACAAAAGATAATCAAATTAAGGAAAGAAACTGGATTCCAAGGATTCAAGATCATTGTTTATACATATAGATTCAGGAAGACTCATAAAGATATATGGTAGAAAAGCCACAGGGATGAACGTTTCTAGGTTGATAGTCTATTACCGGGTAAGTCTCAAGACTATCTAGTTCCAAACCAACTACCTATTACCGGGTAAGTCTCAAGGTAGTGAGGTAGGAAATTCTAAACAAACCAGACTACAAACTAAGGGAAAGGTAAACCATTACCGGGTAAGTCTCAGGTATTACCCTACTTAGCAAGGAATCTAAGCACATTCAACCAATAAAGGATAAACCTTTATTACCTATGATCAGTCTCTCATGTATCTATGAAGGAATATCACCGGGTAAGGCTCAATTCCAACTTAGGTTACTAGCTAGAAGGATTCTAACTAGATTCAAGTACAAGCCAACCATTAGAATTTCTAGCAAGTCAAAGCCAAAACATAAAGCACAACATTCCATCATAATCCAAGGCATAAACAAATCCCTGTCAACCTTGAAACCACAAGGTTTTAGCCAATAAAAATCATATCAAAGAAAGACAAATAAATAAATAACAAAGGGAATAAAAAGAACTTAACTTGAATAAATGGAAACCTTCAATCTTGAATCCAACAAGGTCTTCCAAACAAAACTGAATGTAAAAGTAAGAATTTTGAACCTTAACTATGAAGAATCAATGGTGAAGAAGAAGGGAAAGGAAGGGAGGCGGCTCCCCCTATGGGGTAACCTAACCCTAAAAGAAACGGACTAATTCGGACCCTTAGAAATAACCTAGAGCTTCCCTTTTATAGGCAACAATCTTACAAAAGACGGGCTGGGCCAAAACCGATCCAAAAATAAAATAAAATCGCCGAACAGGAAATCTCGGGCAGAAATCTCGGCCGAGATCGGGCCAGTCGGGACCGAGATTTGGCAACAGAACCTTCAGCGCGTCAGGACTTCGGAAATCTCAGCCGAGATCGAGAAATCTCGGCCGAGATCGGGCCATCTCGGCCGAGCTAGGGCAATCTCGGCCGATCCTGGTGAATCTCGGCCGAGCCAAGTCCATCTCGGCCGAGCCATGAGAAATCTCGGCCGAGATTTGGGAAATCTCGGCCGAGATTTGGGAAATCTTGGCCGAGATTTGGACCATCTCGGTCTAC
The DNA here is from genome assembly GCA_002319775.1 of Fagopyrum tataricum. Classification (NCBI taxonomy): domain Eukaryota; kingdom Viridiplantae; phylum Streptophyta; class Magnoliopsida; order Caryophyllales; family Polygonaceae; genus Fagopyrum; species Fagopyrum tataricum. The sequence goes on along the minus strand of CM008284.1, from coordinate 43,654,639 downwards.
TTTGACCGAGATTGGTCCAAATCGGTCCGAGACGCGGTCTTCTTCGTTCCTTCGCGCCTTTAGCTCGATTCCTCGCGTCTTTAGCTCGATTCATCGCCTTTCCCGTGCACGTAGCTTGCTCCAATGCGTCCACTTCGAGGCTTGATCCTCAAATACGTCGTTTTAGCTCCAAAATGTGTCAAATCACCTACAAAGCTACAAATAGCGTGTGTAGACATCTATTCTTGCAAAGTAGAACTAAACAAGCATAAATGGCACAAACTAAGGCTAAAACATGAATGCGGAAAGGGGAAATCTAACTAAATGCATGAGTGTAACATATCTCATGCTTGAACATTACTTGTCCACAAATAAAATCCGTTGATATCTCTGAATTGGAATACATGTCTTAAATGCAACATGATCAAACAATCGAGACCTCCTCGTCATAACACAAATCATTATATTGGGTATAACTCAAAGTTTCTGATATATACGTACATTTTAGGACAAAAAGAACGATTAACCGTATATGTGACAGCCTTTTCTTTCGGACCGAGATTGATCTTTGACCGAGCTCGACTTTGGCCGAGATTGGCCCAGCCGCTCCTGCGGCCATCTCTGCCGCACCTGCGGGTCTCCGCTCTCGTGGCCATCTCCGCCGCCCCGCGGATTCTTGCGGCTGCAGCCGTTTTCGTTGACCCCTTGGACCGTGCTTTACTCAATCCTTTGCCTTCCTCTTTAAGTTACACATTGGCTGAATGAGCAAGGGTTTCTCACCATTTCCAGCTTCTCACGATCCCTTTCTTTCCTTCTCTCCTTCCTTATCTTGCTTGTGTTCTTGGATGTGTGAAAGAGTTTTATGTGGCTTTCTGGGTTGTGATGCTTGTGATGTATGTTGCTGAGCTTGAAGCCAGCTGTGAGGCCTTGGTTCTGTTCTTTCCTTGCCAAGCCGTAGCTGTGGTAAGCCTCTTCCCTTGTTCTCTTCTTCCTCTCCCTAGAATCCATCTTCCTTAGCTTAGGATTAGATGAATGGTGTATAGATTAATGTTGGTATGTGTATGTATATGTATATGCTTGGTTTTGGCTGAGTGAAGACGTGAATTGATCACGTGAAGAGTGAAAGAGGATTCGCGGGATTCTGCTTTGCATCATCGCCGCCCCCGTGGTCGAGAGTCACCGTCCCTGCGGCTACCGTGCCGCCGCGCCCGCGCCGTGCCTGCGCTTGCCAGCGACCTTGTCACCGCTCCCCCGGCTAAGTCCCGCCGCGCCTGCGGCCGCTTACCTTCCGCCCATGCGTCCTCCGGTCACGCAGGTGCGTCTTGTCCCGGAACTACCTATAGTTAGGTAGTTCCTTTCCTTTCTAGTATGAGGGAACTAGTATCATGCTAGGTATCGGTTTATGATGCGTATGATATAGTTATTCCGGTTACGGCCTTGAGGTTATGAGTTGGATATGATCCCTTATGGATCCCTTGGGTCTAGGTGTGACCCTTTGTGTGATAGGATTGTGATATATATATGTGTGTCTTGTATAGGCTGTGTTGTCCTCCAGTTTGGAGTGGACGTTTCTGAGAATGGATCATACTTGAGTTACTTCTGAGATCGAGGTAAGTCCATAGGACTTACTTAGCTACTATCCTTATATTGGATGTATGCTTGAGTGGTGTGTGTTATGTGCTTTATAGCATGTGTTATTATTTGGTCACCGACCTATGTTATATTGACCGCCCATTGTAGTGGCTGTGACAACCTTTTCCTTTCATCCCGTAGTGGAGTCTGGGAGGTTCTCTGTAGTCAGGCCAGATCTGGTATAAAGGAAGGCCCCTCACCATTTCCACAGGGTACAGGGAGGTGTGCTGATACTACCCCAACTGGTTAGAGTACTCAGAGACGGGGATTATATTCCTCGTGTCACCTATCTTCATATATATCTATTTATACGATTGAATGATTCAACTTATTAAAGATAATAAACCGGGTAAATGTTTGATATCATGCTGAAGTGTTTATCATTTCTGAGGTGTGTTTGTGCTTTAGCATCTTCTTATATATGTGTATAGTTAGCTAACGGTTTCATACCGTGTTGTAGATCCCTCGCAGGTTAGGAGAGTTGCGGAGTGATCGGATGGGTGATCTGCTGAGGGTTCCGTACACGGGGCATATTCGTGGGGTTTTTGAGATTATCATTATTGCACGGATTTCAGTTTGACTTTGTACTCAGCAGTACTCTGTATTATCCTTTTGACATGTGTATATATATATATATATATATATATATATATCAGTTTTTATGTTTTGTTTTAATCTATTGGTGTCTTGTTGTAAGATTCAGTGAAGTTGTTGTCAGGCTAGAGTCAGGATCCATTGTGAGATCCTAGCCCAGTAGCACTTCGAGTCCTACGGATTCGGGGTGTTACAAAGTTGGTATCAGAGCCCAGGTTGACAACAATGTCACTTGTAATTTGTAATAAAGTTCGAATAGATAAATAAACAAAACCCGAAAGGGGTCTGACTTTTCAAAAGGTTTTGGTTTTAAAATGAGTACAAACGTTTTGGGTTATCGTGTACGTGACCCATCACCTCTCTGAAGATCTCGACAGTACACATATATAGATATTTTTGTTGTGATTGATTTGATACATATATATGGCATATATATATATAGCCTTCTAAGCTAGGTTTACGTCCTCTGCAGATGGTTCAGACTAGAGCCTTACCTGCAGTTGGGCGAGGTAGAGGTAGAGGTAGAGGTAGACCCCCTCTAGGCCGAGGATGAGGTAGGATACCTGCTGATGGTTCCCAGGCAGCAGGAGAGATCCACGAGGAGGTTGTTGAGAGCGCCGTTCCTGAGACTAGGAACGAGGCAGCTGAGAGACAAGGGGCACAGATAGCCCAGTCTGGCGAGTCTGATCGTGTCTCTATGGGTAGATCAGAGTTTCAGGCTTATATCAGACGTGTTGAGGAGGCTGCCAGAGCCGGTAGGCGTGCCCCAGACTTACAGGCACAGGAGAGACCCTCTGAGAGGTCCCACACCGTTACCCAGGTACCAGCTGTACAGGTACCTGCTGCTGAGATTGCCAGAGCACCGGAGGAGCATAGAGGGCCTAGACCAGATACTTGGTTGAAGGCATTCCATCAGATGGGTGTACCCCCTTTCACTGGAAAGGTGGGGTTGGAGGTTGAGCTTTGGATCGTGCATGTAGACTCAGCTCTGGAGTCTATTCGTTGTCCAGCTGATAGGCAGATCGAGTTGGTGCAGACTCTGTTCAGAGAGCTGGCACAACACTGGTGGAGGTCAGTACGGGGTCAGGTTACCAGCTATGACCAGATGAGGACCTTGATCCGAGAGCGTTTCTGCCCTGCCTCACTGAGGAAGGAGAAACTACGTGATTTTGTTGAGGCCGGATTTGATGATGTGTCAGTTTTAGAGGCCATCAACAGTTTCCAAGAGGAGCTGACTTTACTGGGTCCAGCTGCACCTCCTGTTGATCAGCATGTTTATCTGTTCTCTCGACGATTGCAGGATGGTACCCGAGCCTACATGGCAGGTTTTCACTGTGAGTCCTTGATGGACTATCAGGACAGAGCTGTAGATTATGAGAGAGAGAGGGCTGGTCAGAGGAGAGCTTCTCAGGCCGGAAGGTCTGAGAAGAGACAACGTACGGGGCAGGCCAGTGGTACTGTTGGAGCTGCTAGTGTTGGGGGTAGTCAGAGACGTCAGGGTCGTTCTGTATCTGCACCAACTACAGAGATGGGACGACAGTGTTTTAACTGTGGAGATCCCGGGCATTTGAAGCCCGAGTGTACGAGGCCGTTGGTGACTTGTTTTACCTGTGGTAGACAGGGTCATAGAGCCGTTTATTGCCGCCAGGACGGAGTTGCATCTCAGCAGGGTTCTTCTCCTGCCAGTGTAGCGGGAGGTGGGCAGAGGCCACCTCAGCAGCAGCAGTAGACTCAGGGACAGCAGAGAGTCCCAGATCGCCCTACGACTTAGGGATCTGCTCTTGGGCCGAGTAGAGGCAGAGGTCGTGGTGGGGGCACCACTGATACTAGAGGCCCACAAGGTCGTGTTTTTGAGTTGAGGAGTGCAGAGGAGCCAGCTGCACCTACTGCTACAGGTACCATTCTGATTCATGGTTTACCTATTAGAGTTTTATTTAATACTGGTGCTACGCACTCTTTTATTTCTGATGCCTGTGTAGAGCGTCTTGGGTTAGATACAGATGAGGGGATGCCCTTTATTATAGGGTTACCTGATGGTGGTAGGGTCAGAGGTACCCGTGAGATTCACGGTTGTCCCATTTCTGTAGGGACCCGTGTGTTACTAGTTGACTTCTTTGTCATGCCACTAGAGCATGAAGAGGTCATTTTAGGTATGGGTTGGATGGCTAGACACTTTGCAGTTCTAGATGTAGGTAGGAGGATTGTTACCCTCTCTACCGAGTTAGGCCAGATAGAGGTTTTCCGAGGTTGGGACCTTGGAAAGGTAGGCACAGTTATCAGTGCTATACGGGCAGCTAGACTGATTGCACAGGGTTGCGAGGCCTTCTGGTGTTATGCTTTGAAGGAGGGGGAGAGTCCAGCTGTAGAGGACATTCCAGTTGTCTGTGAGTTTACTGATGTTTTTGCTGAGCCGTCCAGCTTGCCGCCTCAGAGGAGTGTGGATTTTAGTATCGAGTTAGAGCCTGGTACGAGACCCATCTCAAAGGCTCCATACCTGATGACGCCTATCGAGATGCTGGAGTTGAAGAAGCAACTCGAGGAGTTCGCTGAGAAGGGCTTCATTCGCCCTAGTGTGTCCCCATGGGAGCACCTTTCCTCTTCATACGGAAGAAGGACGGATCGCTGAGACTGTGTATTGATTACAGAGAAATGAACAAGGTGACCATCAAGAACAGTAATCCACTGCCGCGCATTGATGATTTGTTAGATCAGCTACAGGGAGCGACCGTGTTTTCCAGGATTGACCTACGTTCCGGGTATCACCGGCTGAGGGTGAGGGAGCAGGATGTGCACAGGACAACATTCCGGACCAGATATGGCCACTACGAGTTTGTAGTGATGCCATTTGGGCTTACGAATGCCCCAGCCGTCTTTATGTAGTTGATGAACAGTATCTTCATCGACTTCCTTGATCAGTTTGTGGTGGTTTTTATTGATGACATTCTGGTATACTCTCGCAGTGGAGAGGAGCATGCAGGACATTTGAGGACTGTATTGCAGGTTTTGCGGGGTAGAGAACTTTATGTTAAGTTCTCTAAGTGCGAGTTCTGGATGTCAGAGGTAGCATTCCTGGGTCATGTGGTTTCAGCTGAGGGGATCAAGGTGGATCCAACGAAGATTGAGGCAGTAGTAGCATGGACGACAACGACGAACGTCAAGGAAGTACGTAGTTTCCTTGGCCTAGCCGGTTATTACAGACGCTTTGTGGAGGGATTTTCTGTGATTGCCCGTCCACTGACGAGTTTGCTGAGGAAGACTACCAGATTTGTGTGGTCTGATCAGTGCAGGCAAAGTTTCGAGGAGTTGAAGAGGTGTTTGACTTCTGCTCCTATTTTGGCACAGCCAGAGGGTACTGAGGATTTGGTGGTTTACAGTGATGCATCCAAGCTAGGCTTATGATGTGTTTTGATGCAGAGAGGCAGGGTTATTGCATATGCGTCTCGACAGCTGAAGACGTATGAGGAGAACAACCCGACTCATGATCTGGAGTTGGCAGCGGTAGTTCATGCACTGAAGATCTGGAGACATTACCTGTATGGTGCTACATGTCAGATCTTCACAAACCATAGGAGTCTGAAGTATATTTTCACACAACGGGAATTGAATAACCGCCATCGTAGGTGGCTTGAGCTGATCAAGGACTTCGATTTAGAGATTTTGTACCATCCAAGGAAGGCGAACGTTGTCGCCGACGCCCTGAGTAGGAAGACGCCTCGAGAGCAGGCGATTGCGAGGCTGACAGTTCAGCATCAGTTGCAGAGAGATCTGATCTGGTTGGAGTTGAACATCTAGTTTCCTGATGAGGATGCCCAGCTGCGTACTTTAGAGGTTCTTCCTGATCTATTGGATGAGATCCGACAGAAACAGGAGACCTGCCCGACTTTACAGAGGATCAGAGATAGGATGTCTCGGGATGAGGCACCACAGTTCCTGCTTGGAGCAGATGGAGTTTTGAGGTGCCATGGCCGCGTCTGTGTACCTGCTGATACAGAGCTGAGGCAAAGGATTTTACAGGAGGCTCACTGTACACCTTACTTTGTACATCCAGGTATGAGTAAGATGTATCAGGACTTGAGACGTATATATTGGTGGGGAGGGCTGAAGCCTGATGTAGACAGATTTGTAGCTCAGTGTGCGACCTGCCAGCAGGTCAAGATCGAGCATTTCCGACCTGGAGGTGAGCTCCATCCCCTTCCTGTTCCACAGAGGAAGTGGGAGGACGTCACCATGGATTTTGTGACTGGACTGAGGCTGAGCCGGAGTTTTGATGCCATCTAGGTTCATAGTAGACAGATTGACGAAGACGGCACGTTTCATTCTTATCAGGGAGACGTGGCCTGGTGAGCAGATTAGCTGAGGAGTACACTAGGCAGATAGTGAGACTCCATGGTGTACCGAGGACGATCGTCTCAGACAGAGATGGGCGATTTACCTCGAGATTCTGGCAGCAGATTCAGACTGCTTTGGGGACGAGTTTGCACTTCACGACTGCGTTCCATCCTCGGACAGATGGTTAGTCTGAGAGGACCATTAAGACCCTAGAGGATATGCTGCGAGCTTGTGTGTTGGATTGGGGACAGGTGTGGACGGATCATCTCCCACTTGTTGAGTTCTCCTACAACAACAGTTGGCATGCATCTATCGGGATGCCCCCATATGAGGCACTGTATGGACAGAGATGTCGTACCCCGTTATGCTGGGATGAGCAGAGCAGTGTCAGTGGTTTAACACCTGATCAGATTCAGGATGATATGGCTCGGGTAGCATTGATCAGAGAGCGTATGCTGACTACACAGAGCCGTCAGAAGTCTTATGCTGACAGGAGGCGTAGACCTCTAGAGTTCAGGGTTGGAGCCCATGTGTGGCTGAGAGTGTCCCCGACACGAGGTGTTAGGCGTTTTGGCATTAAGGGGAAGTTGAGTGCCCGATATGTCGGACCGTTCGAGATTCTGGATCGAGTTGGGAGAGCAGCTTACAGATTAACCTTGCCTCCGAGATTAGAGGGTGTTCACCCTGTGTTTCACGTGTCTCAAGTGAGGGAGTATATACCAGATCCGAGACACATCGTGAGTTATGAGGATTTAGTGGTTGAGCCGGACCACACGTTTGTAAAGCATCCTATTGCAGTCCTAGAGCGAGGTATGAGACGCCTGCGTTCGAAGGACATTCCTATGTTGAGGATACAGTGGTCGAGACGAGGACCCGAGGAGGCTACATGGGAGACTGAGGATAGTATCCAAAGGAACTATCCAGAGTTCTATGCTGAGTTAGATGCACCAGTAGGATCACCGAGTAGATCTTAGTACTAGCTTGGTGAGTCTTATCTGCTTATATGCTTATATGCTATGATATGTTTATTTTCATGCTAGCTTTGCTGTGATTATGATCTTATTAGATCTTGTTATGCTAGTATGATTTTCTGTTATAACTGGAGATGACTCTTTCCTCCATGCTATTGTGATACGTTTAGGTTTAGCTGGAGATGGTTCTTCCCTCCATGCTATTTTGATGGACATAGTAGTGTTGGAGATGTTCTCCCTCCATGCCTTTCTGTTATGGTTATGGTACGGCTAGAGATATGATTCCTCTATGCCTTGTGATGTGTTTATAGCTGGCTAGAGATGGTTTCTCTAGGCCCTGGATAGTATAGTTGTTGTTGGAGTTGATGATTTCCTCCATGCTTATGTTTGAGGTTATAGAGAGTGTTACCTCGGCTCCTGAGTCCGAGTGGTTTTAGGATCTTGCAAGTTTCAGGACGAAACTTGTTTTTAGGGGGTGAGATGTGAGAGCCCTTTTCTTTCGGACCGAGATTGGTCTTTGACCGAGCTCGACTTTGGCCGAGATTGGCCCAGCCGCTCCCGCGGTCATCTCCGCCGCACCTGCGGGTAGCCGCTCTCGCGGTCTTCTCCGCCGCCCCCGTGGGTTCTTGCGGCTGCAGCCGTTTTCGTTGACCCCTTGGACCGTGCTTTACTCCTTCCTTTGCCTTCCTCTTTAAGTTATACCTTGGTTGAATGAGCAAGGGTTTCTCACCATTTCCAGCTTCTCACGATCCCTTCCTTTCCTTCTCTCCTCCTTGATCTTGCTTGTGTTCTTGGATGTGTGGAAGAGTTTTGTGTGGCTTTCTGGGTTGTGATGCTAGTGATGTATGTTGTTGAGCTTGAAGCCAGCTGTGAGGCCTTGGTTCTGTTCTTCCCTTACTAAGCCATAGTTGTGGTAAGCCTCTTCCCTTGTTCTCTTCTTCCTTTACCTTGAATCCATATTCCTTAGCCTAGGATTAGATGAATGGAGTATAGATTAATGTTGGTATGTGTATGTATATGTATATGCTTGGTTTTGGCTGAGTGAAGACGTGAATTGATCACGTGAAGAGTGAAAGATGATTCGTGGGATCTTGTTCTGCACTGTCGCCGCCCCGCGGCCAGAAGTCACCGCCCCTGCGGAAGACGTGTCGCAGCGCCAACGCCGTGCCTGCGTTGCCAGCGATCCTTGTCATCGCCCCGCGGCTGAGTGTCACCGCCCGCGGTTGCCTGCGTTCCGCCCCTTCGTCCTTAGATCACGCAGGTGCGTCTTGTCCCGGAACTACCTATAGTTAGGTAGTTCCTTTCCTTTCTAGTATGAGGGAACTAGTATCATGCTAGGTATCGGTTTATGATGCGTATGATATAGATATGCCGGTTACGGCCTTGAGGTTATGAGTTGGATATGATCCCTTATGGATCCCTTGGATCTAGGTGTGACCCTTTGTGTGATAGGATTGTGATATATATATATATATATATATATATGTGTGTGTGTGTGTGTGTGTGTGTGTGTGTGTGTGTGTGTGTGTGTGTGTGTGTGTGTGTGTGTGTGTGTGTGTGTGTGGTGTGTGTGTGGTGTGTGTGTGGTGTGTGTGTGTGTGTGTGTGTGTGTGTGTGTGTGTGTGTGTGTGTGTGTGTGTGTCTTGTATAGGCTGTGTTGTCCTCCCAGTTTGGGAGTGGACGTTTCTGAGAGTGGATCATACTTGAGTTACTTCTGAGATCGAGGTAAGTCCATAGGACTTACTTAGCTACTATCCTTATATTCGATGTATGCTTGAGTGGTGTGTGTTATGTGCTTTATAGCATGTGTTATTATTTGGTCACCGACCTATGTTATATTGACCGCCCATTGTAGTGGCTGTGATAACCTTTCCCTTTCATCCCGTAGTGGAGTCTAGGAGGTTCTCTGTAGTCAGGCCAGATCTGGTATAAAGGAAGGCCCCTCACCATTCCCACAGGGTACACGGGAGGTGTGCTGATACTACCCCAGCTGGTTAGAGTACTCAGAGGCGGGGATTATATTCCTCGTGTCACCTATCTTCATATATATCTATTTATACGATTGAATGATTCAACTTATTAAAGATAATAAACCGGGTAAATGTTTGATATCATGCTGAAGTGTTTATCATTTCTGAGGTGTGTTTGTGCTTTAACATCTTCTTATATATGTGTATAGTTAGCTAACGGTTTCATACCGTGTTGTAGATCCCTCGTAGGTTAGGAGAGTTGCGGAGTGATCCGGAGGGGTGATCAGCTGAGGGTTCCGTACATGGGGCATATTCGTGGGGTTTTTGAGATTATCATTATTGTACGGCTTTCAGTTTGACTTTGTACTCAACAGTACTCTGTATTATCCTTTTGATATATATATATATATATATATATATATATATATATATATATATATATATATATATATATATATATATATATATATATATATATATATATCAGTTTTTATGTTTTTTTATCTGTTGGTGCCTTGTTGTAAGATTCAGTGAGGTTGTTGTCAGGCTAGGACCAGGATCCATTGTGAGATCCTAACCTAATAGCACTCCGAGTCCTACGGATTTGGGGTGTTACACCCACCTCCTACCATCGCCAATCGGGAGAGCTATCGCAGATCGTCGACCGCCTACTGCTACTGCCGCCGACCGGAGTAAGGAGTCGCCACTGTTGTTGCCCTGCTCAGATTTAGGATTTGTAAAAAAGAGCAAATATGATATCTGGAAGCATATCAACATATTGATAGGGCTGAAAGTGGGATGAAGAATCGCAGGCAAATTGCGGTTATGTAAACAATCTCCATTGATTTTTATTTTATTTTATTTCTTGCTCAATTTGATATCTGATATAAATTAAACAAGGATATTAGGATATCATACATCAAATTAATATCCATACCTGATACCTTTAATTGTATCAATATCAAACGACCCCTTAGTGTTTGTCTCCCTTTAATAATTTTTTAACAAAATGTCCTCTTTTTACAAGATTTGATACAATAAATTGATTTTTAAAATATACAAGATATGATCAAGAAATAAGTAAAATTCTTTTTACAAAAATTGACAATAAAGTACAATAATTTTGTATACAAGAATGTAATCCTAAAGAGGACAATTAGTTATAAAAAAATTATTAAAAAAGACAAATACTACACAAGATTAAAAATGAAAATAACACCTCCAATTTTCTCAGTTATTATTAACCAAAATCAATTGACATAAGAACTTACTAATAAGAAACAGAGACAATTAAAATATTGAAAGTGTAAAATTAATAATTTAAAAAAAAATTTTTAGTAGACTTATTATATAAATATGAGTTTTTTTATTTATGTAAAGATTAAAGATATATTTTTTTGGTAAGTTGTAAAGATTAAAGATATTAGTGTTTAAATTTACAAAGGGGATTTTATAGAGATCAATCTTGTTGTTAATGTACGATTTTTCCGTATCATCAATTCATCGTTCGGCACTTCTCTCCCTCTTCTTTCTCCTCTCTCTTCTCCTCCTCCTGGGTCGGCACCAAGTCGCCGCCTGATCTTCAATAATTCCAAATCTCTCCAAAGTCGGAAACTTGAAAACCAACAGGCAAAAGAAAGGAAGTGTTGATTTAAGAGATCGAGGTGCGTTAAACCTGCAAAATTCTCAGGCAATCATGGCGACGGACATGGCGAACGCAGCAGCAGCGGACCCAGAAGGGATCGACGGTGTTCGGATGACGTGGAACGTCTGGCCACGCACCAAGGTTGAAGCGAGCAAGTGCGTGATCCCACTTGCCGTCTCCTTCTCTCCGATCCGATCTCACCCCGAAATTTTCACTGTCCCTTACGCGCCTCTCCGATGCCGGACTTGCTCTGCCGTTCTCAACCCTTTCAATCGTGTCGACTTAATTGCCAAGATCTGGATCTGCCGATTTTGCTTTCAACGCAACCAATTCCCCCCACACTTTGCCCAAATCTCCGAGACGAATCTCCCTGCGGAGCTTTATCAACAGTGCAGTACCATCCAGTACACAATCCCTGCAATCGCCAACGCATCTCCGCCACCGCCGGTCTACGTTTTCGTCCTGGATACTTGTATGATTGAGGAGGAGTTGGAGTTTGCCAAATCTGCGCTCAAGAGAGCGATTGGACTCTTGCCTGATAATGCTCTGGTGGGGTTCGTCTCGTTTGGTACGCAGGTGCATGTTCACGAATTAGGGTTTTCAGAGATGTCTAAGGTTTATATATTTAGGGGTTCCAAGGAGATTTCGAAAGATCAGGTGTTGGATCAGCTTGGATTAGGGGCTGGTGGTAGAAAGGCGGGTGCTCCTGGCGCTGTACCCGGATACCAGAAAGGTCCTGTGCAGCAGAATTGGGTTCCTAGTGCTGCCGGTGTTAACAGGTTCCTATTGCCGGCTTCTGATTGCGAGTATACTCTGAATTCGGTGGGTAATTTTGGTGGTATGATCTCATTGTTTTGAATTTTGTAGCAGTATATACATTTGCTATTTAGAATATTGGATTTTCATGGGCATGTTGTATTATAGGTCCGGTTTGCATCACTAACATTATCTTGTAAGTTCGATTTGTAAAAGAAGTTAGGCTTTTTAGTTGAAGTTGACTTTTATGTGTTAAGTGTGACGGGCCAATTTGATACGGTGGATATAGGTAGATTTGGCCAAAATTTGCAAATGTTATCTCATTAAGTCATTATAGATATAGTTTTGTGTTTATATGGTGGAAATTTGGATTGAACCTGTTTGTTGTGAATTCTAGTTGTTGGATGAACTGCAAAGAGATCAATGGCCAGTTCCTCCAGGGAATAGGGCCTTGCGATGCACTGGTGTTGCATTGAGTGTCACTGCTGGTTTGCTCGGAGCTTGTTTGCCTGGAACTGGTGCTCGAATTATAGCTTTAGTTGGAGGTCCTTGTACAGAAGGGCCTGGCACGGTATGTCTGTTGCTTTTTTTGAACCTTGAATTGTCAACCACATCTGCTTTCTTGTAATCTATATACACTGCCACTGATTTTTATTTGATATATAACAAAAGATATGGCTCTTTTCATGGTAGGTTGCAAATGATACTCTTTCCAATTTTACTAACATTTCTGATGTTGTGTGCAGATTATATCGAAGGATTTGTCTGATCCTGTCCGTTCACATAAAGATCTAGATAAGGATGCAGCACCTTATTTTCAAAAGGCGGTGAAATTTTATGAAACTCTATCTACACAGCTGGTTAATCAAGGCCATGTGCTTGATCTTTTTGCTTCTGCACTTGATCAGGTAAGCACCATTTTTCATAAATTTACATGTCTTGCCTATGGTTTTATTTATCTTTATAATAGATCTCGGGTTCAGAAATTTTCTAAGAAACTTGACTAGAGTGATGGTTGTTTTGGTTTCTGTTGTTGTATTCCTTAAGGTTGGGGTGGCAGAAATGAAGGTTGCTGTTGAAAGATCTGGTGGGCTTGTTGTCCTATCAGAGAGTTTTGGCCATTCAGTTTTTAAAGATTCTTTCAAAAGGCTTTTTGAAGGAGGAGAACAATCTCTTGGTTTGTGCTTTAAGTAAGTTTGTTCGCACTTCAACTTTCCGGCCATTTTTGTTAGATTATTTTCTCGATGTAAATCTATGCACAGACTATTTGATGTATGGTAACTTGAATTAATTTATCGAATGCATTCCTCAGTCTTATGTTGAATTAGATCAAGCTAAGATAATTGAGTTCCTATTTCTTGTACACATTGTTCTTCTGAAATGCATTTTTCTGCTGACTATTGATGACATATTGGTTGCCAACTTGCCATATCATGGTATTCTTTTGTTATTTGGTGACAGACCTACTTCTTAGAGGATATTTGTAAGGATAAAAACTTCTATCTTGCCTAGATCTATCATGTGGCTATATGAATATTCTAGCACTGATCTTTGATATCTACAATAACTTTGACATGTATAACATTAATCTTATGGTTTTTGATGGGTTCTTTTCCGTCTCTGCTGCCTAAAGTATGCCCCTGAACCTGATCCACGTAGAACTGATTTTTTTTCATGTTGCAGTGACAAATTTATAATTTTTATTGTGCAAAAAAAAAGTCCCAATATGCTTGCTACAAGCAACTGTAGTATACAACGGTTTTGACTAAAGTACAGTCTCCTTTAGGTGCCTTAAGGGGCAAGCTACTCTGCGACTTTTTTTTATTTTTCATTAATCTGCATAATTGGTCTAAAGACACTCCTATTTCTAAATAACTCCTTGCTGATCAGGATTGAAAATATGGTTGACATGATAATAATATGTAATTGCATGACATTTTCCCAATTTTTCTATCTGATCTGAATTTATATAGCGTAAATACTTTTTTTTCCGTCTGAGCAAGAAAGATTTGTTTGTCCTAACAAAGTACTCTCTTCTCTGATCATTTTGTTGTTCCTTCAGTGCAAATCTTGAGATCATATGCTCAAAAGATATCAAGGTTCAGGGTGTTATCGGGCCTTGCACATCACTGGACAAGGTTTGACCATAATGTAGCTGAGTTTTTTCTTCTGTTCTTTGATTTTAGATTTATGAGTTGGAATTGTCTTTGCCTCTTCTTTGATGTTGAGATATATGAGTTTTAGCCCCCTTCTTTATTATTCTCGTCTTTCCTTTGTTGTATATGATGACATGACAATGATGTTCTGTTATCTTGCAGAAAGGACCTGCCGTCTCTGATACAGTGATTGGGCAGGGCAATACTACAAGTTGGAAGATTTGTAGCATCGATAAAAATACTTACTTTACTGCCTTCTTTGATATTTCATCAACTGAACAATCAACCCCTCCTGGAACTATGAATTCAGAGGCGTCCTTGCAATTTATTACAAGGTACTGCAGTAGCTCTACTACAACTTCATTGTCCATGTTCCCTTTGAGTTAGCTGCTAGTCCATTGCTTAGTAATTGTGTTTATCATTGCAGTTATCAGAGTCCAGACGGGCAAACAATGCTTCGTGTGACAACTGTTACAAGAGGATGGGGAGAGAATGCTGCTGGTTCTGCGGTGGGTTGTTTAACACATGACCTTAATATACATACTGATCGAGGATTCTGCATGGTCAACTGAAATAAACTATATGTTTGCAGGAGCTAATTCAAGGATTTGATCAGGAAACTGCTGCTGTGGTGATTGCGAGATTATGTTCTTATAAGATGGAAATGGAGGTAATTATTTGTTTCAACCTTTGAAGGGCTCTGCACCTACAATATTGAAATTTTATTTTGTCAATCTCAGTGCCAGTTGTCAGTGAGTACTTGGATGTGCAAGGTCTTTATTATATTGAACTTTTGTATCAAGACTAAAAAGTTATAATTGCTGTGACTTGTTATACTTAAGTTGTAGGTTTTTAGTTATTGATATTACATCAGGCTTCAAATGATCTGTAACCCTGTCTTGTTTTTCTTTGCTGCTTCCCCCTTTTTACTCTTCTAGAGTTCTATTTCCCCCTGTTTATTGAACCTTGTTATGGAAATATCTTTGCTTCTCTTTTGTACAGTTGCAGTGTCATGATTTATGGCTATAATTGCTTTATACAGCCCTAACTGGAATTTACTTATGCAGGAAGGTTTTGATGCTACACGGTGGCTGGACAGAAATCTAATACGTCTTTGTGCCAAATTTGGTGAATATCGGAAAGATGATCCAGCATCCTTCACGTTAAACCCTTGTTTTTCATTACTTCCACAGTTCATGTTTAATCTAAGGCGGTCGCAGTTTGTACAGGTGATGTAACATGGAATTCTCTCTTTCAGGATATGTAGTATATGTATATGTTGTTTTTTTATTTTTTGAATCTAAACTCGGTTTCCTAAACAAATTGTTTGTTCTGCAGGTTTTTAATAACAGCCCTGATGAAACTGCTTACTTCAGGATGTTGCTGAACCGAGAGAGCATCACTAATGCAGCTGTCATGATTCAGCCATCACTTATAGCTTATTCATTCAACTCTCCACCTATTCCAGTTTCGTTGGATGTGGCTTCTATAGCAGCTGACCGTATACTCTTGCTGGATTCATATTTTAGTGTAGTTGTTTTCCATGGAATGACAGTAGCTCAATGGCGTAACCAGGGTTACCAGAATCAACCTGAGCATGAGGTGCATATATACTCTTGCTGGATTCATATTTTAGTGTAGTTGTTCATTCACTTTGCTTTTTTCTGTTGTCATCTTCTTATGGATTCCACCATATTAATCATGCCTAAAATACTTTAAAACACTTAATTTTTTTTTATTCTATCATCCATGACCTCACCTTTTTTGTCTGTTGAATTGACACTAGCAAGATCTTGCAATCGTTAACCTTTGATGTACTTCCTCTTTACAATTGATTTTTCTTTACATGCTTGAAATCTTTGAGTGACTCAATATTCTTGTACAGCTGTTTCTGTTTCTGTCCGTATTTGCATATCCTATCTATTTTGTACTCTAATACTCAATTTCATTTTTCTTTCTTGTTTTTGGTGGTGGTTTAGGCATTTGCAATGTTACTAAAAGCTCCACAGGAAGATGCACAAATGATAATCCAGGAGCGTTTTCCTGTCCCAAGACTGGTAGTTTGTGATCAACATGGTTCTCAGGTCAGTTGGTTCATAGTATATGACTCTATGTAACGATAATGGTTGGAAGAAAATTGACCTTTTTTCCTGGTTTGTTGTTAGGCGAGGTTCTTGCTGGCAAAGTTAAACCCATCAGCAACGTACAACAGTGCTCCCAACGATATGACTACTGGTTCAGACATAATCTTCACAGACGACGTTAGCCTTCAAGTATTCTATGAGCACCTTCAGAGACTGGCTGTACAATCTTGATGACCCGTAACACTGATGAACCGGGTTTCGTTCTAGTCTTCCTGGAACATGCTCCTGGTGGGGTGTTGATCCTTGAAGATCAAGAACCTGGACAAATAGCTCTTAAGATCTCAATTCTTTCAAGTGTCTGGAAGCTGATTTTCGACACTTGTTTGAATAGCAGACGGAAAAAAAAAACAATAATATGTTAAATTATACTGAGGAGGACAATCAAACCTATACAAGTTGAGACGGTTTTCTTTTTGGGTCACATGATTCACTTGTCATAAGAGATAGTCCTCATTTTGTACTTTGGCTTGAAGTTTATTGTGAGTAGGTTGTGTTTTGGATAGATTTGATGGGCTTAGTTATACCAGCTTTTGTACTCTTTTTGATTTTTCTCTTTCTTTTGTAGACTTCCCAAGTGTAGCATACCATCGTTTGTTCTTCATTGTGGTGTTTCTCTTGATGAAACATTTTGCATTTTAGTAATGCTCCTATTGTCTTCTAATCGTTGTTCACCATGTTTGTTGAGGATCTGCATTGTGCATAACGGTACAAGACTAGGTGTTTGATACAAGAGTACAAGACTACGGGTTCGGTCCAAGCATGCTCCTTGACATTATGCAAAACATAACAATGTGAATGTTATCTACTAGACTACTATTTGGATATTGGCTCTGTTGGCGAGGCTTAAAAAGGGCTCTGTTTGGTGAGGCTTAAAAGGAGGAATTGATTATTCTTGTCATATGTTCATCTTCGTCTTCCCAAATAATTTTTGAAGCGTCACCAAACAGAGCCAAGTTCATGACAAGGATCAAGATGGATAAAACAGCCTTAATATTCTCGCAAACATGTTTGCTGATAAAACGACTTCGATATCCTCGTGAACATGTATTATATCATCTAACGTCAATTTTTATCGTAAATGATAATCATTAGGTGGTGTGCGGTTATCTACTACTTAGATATGTTCATAACGACCTTGATATTTAGGATAAAACGGCTTGACGTCTAATGTCTATTTTATTGTTAGATGCTTTTTTTTCCAGATATTAGATCGGCGTGATCTCTGATAAAACACAGACACTGATTCAATAGTATAAAAAAAATACTAATCATACGGTTGATCGTTGGATTACTTAACCTCGATACTTAACTTTAAAAAATCTTTACAAAATTTATCCATATGGTTTTAAAAGAGAATAAATCAGATGAAAACCTAATTTGTGAATAATAATGCATAATTATATTTAAGGGCTATTTTGTGAGAAGTCACCGTAATTATGCGTAGGTTAATGTAAATCGCCCATATATATTCGTTTTCACTTCTACCCTCGCAATCTGACACCGCGCCCAAATTTGAATTCTGTGGCTTTCTTCTCACGTTTCTCGTTTGTTCCTCGATCAAATTATCATCTTCATCACCCTTGTGAACCAGATGATGATGTACTCCGATCCACAAACTGAAATTGAGTTCGATGATGCTCATAAAGATTTAGAAGCTCGTTTAGATTCGCCATTGTCGTGCTCACAAGGTCATCGATCCTCACAGGTGCTTCGCACACAAGAAGGCGGATCTATCTGCTTGCTCTGCTTCTCCAATCTCGTCTGCAACTCTAATTCTCCGACCTTCCATGTCTCCTACGCCCTTTCTCAGCTCTCTCACGCTATCTCCCAGCCTGATTTTCTCCGCAGCCTCCTCTCCTTCAACGTTCACTTCGTTATTTCTCCTCTCGTCCAATCACTTTCATCCTTCGATGACGAGCAGATCGCTCGCCAGGCGATTGAATTAATCGTCGAGATCTGTAACGCTGGAGATGCTTCCGTTTCAGGCGAGTTCGTCGCAAGGATCTCTAGTAGGCTTGCCACTGATGGCTTGAGTTGGAGCCACCGACAAGCATACACGGTATGATTATCCATCACGTGTGCTTCACTTTTTGAATCTGGAGGCGATCAAGGTTAGAATGAGTAATTTGTCTTACTTTAAAATGTTTGCTTCTGCGTTCATATTTAGCTTCACTGCCTGGGATCTCTTTTGAACCAACGGAAAGATGAAGCTTATGTACACATCAAGGCCAAGGATAATCTCATCTACAATCTTATCATGGGTCTACAGTTGCCAAGGTAGCTATTTCTTGTGTTCTACAGGATAAGGATTTCTAGAGCTTCTACACAATCTAACTCAAATTGAGTTTTTACTCTTCCGTTTTGTGTATACAGTGAGGAGATTCGTGGAGAGATCCTATTTGTTTTGTACAGAATATCAGTTCTTCAGTGTGCAAGAAAAGACGATCATATGCTGTTTACCTATGCCCCCAAACTAGTGAGGTTATTGATGGAAGTACTAATGAAGTCTCAAAGTGATGAGGTCCGCTTGAACTGCATAGGTGTGTCAATTTACTTTCTAACAGTCGTGTGTTGAAATTACATGATGTGGATGCTTTTGTTGGGCTCGGGCTCCCTTGTATGCCGGCACTGGAAAGTTTAACAGCGGTGTGGTATAATGTTGAAGATCACCATTATAGACTGAGTGCAGAATGATATATTATATACATGTTTTATCTACTTAAGCATTTCCTGATTCCAAGGGTTCACCAGCATACTAGTCCTTCATGAACTTGCATAATTTACCTTGGGTTATTTCATTTGTTTCTCTGCTATCTGGGATCCTTTCAAGTAACATGAAATTAAGTCTCATACTTCTTTCCATACTTATCTTTAGCACCTTTTAAAATTATTCTTCTGGTAGTATAAGCACTAATCTAAGAATCACAAACACAGCCGTTCTGAAGGTGTTGACTCAAAGAGGAATTCTTGGGCATGCAATTTCAAGTGATGAAAATGCAATGGATACCGGTGAATCTGAGAACTGTATGCAAACAACAGATGATGTAGACATCTGTTCCCTGGATGCCTTGTTTGCCGAGGCCATCAAAGCACCTTTGCTTTCTTCAGATGATCAAGTTCAAAGTACTGCACTTGATTTAATTTTTCAGTATTTGAAAATTGAAGAATTCTCTGTCAGACATATCGAAGCCATGGTTGAAGAAAATATAGCGGATTACATATTTGAAATACTAAGACTGTCTGGTAAGAACTTGTTGGTACTTTCCTGCTACATGTTTGCACTGATAAAAACACACAACCATGATTCTATAAGTACAGTAGTATACACACCCAGAAACTGTGTTCAGGAATTAGTATATTGTATTATACTATCCAATAGTTGTAAATGTTAAGTGCATGCAACAATTTTCTTGGGCTATAAACATTAATATTGTGTCCCATCTTGACAAAAACGCCTAGTCTATATTTTTTATATAGTCGAGAATCTTATTTTGTTTCTGAGATGCTGACACTAAAGCAATGCTTCTTAAACGTCCAGAACTAAAAGACCACCTTGTGAGCTCTTCTCTCAGGGTGCTGTATGTTTTATCAACAACAAAGCAGATATTCTGGAACAGGCTAGCTATTGGGTTCACAACATTGGTGTCAGTTCTCCCTCATATAGCTCAAGTTCCTTTTCATCCTGTACAAACTGAGATGCTGAAAATCATCTTGCTTGGAGTCAGTAACTGTGCTGGTGCAGTATCTTCTAAACACATTGAAGATATAAGCAGTGCCTTGACAGCAATGCTGAGACGTCACGTAAATGGTGAGATGGGCATGCCTTCAGAAGCATTCATCACAGCTTCTTCTATATTTGTTGCTCTCATAAAATGCCCCTCCTTCAATGGAGCTGCCAATTTGCTGATATCAATTCAAGAAGCATTAAAGTATGCACTTCTAACCACTTTGAGCGCGTATGATCAAGATCCTGACCAACTGTTGCATTCTCTGAATCTACTGAAAGAGGCATATATGTTTGACCATGAAGTGAACGCCACAAATAGCTATCATGGCATGCAATTACAGAGCTGTGCACTAAAACTATGCGAACAACATTTAATCCCTTGGTTTGTGAAGGCAGCTAGCGAAATGGAGGAGGAAAGTGTCTTGGGAGTTCTGGAAATTCTTTACTCCATACTGTTAGAAAGAAAAAATAATCATCAGGTTCATGAATTTACAGAGTTTCTGCTTTCATTTTCTTGGTTTCATTTGCTGTTTCAATGTTTAGGTATGTATCCTTCAGAAAGGATGAAATGTAGAGTGTATTTATTGTTGAGTTCAATAGTGGACAGTTTTCTTGGAAATGATTCTGGCCAACCCATCAGAGAAGCTGCTTCATCTCTGCCAACAGACCCCATCGGTTTACTGTGTCTCCTAGGACAGAGAAGCACAGATAATCAAGAGCTATCTTCCTGCCAGTCTGCTGTCCTACAGATATTGTACAGTAGCTCTTATCAAGATCAAAGGTAACTTAGCTTCTAAACTGTGCATTTACCAATGTGTCCTATATTCCATATAAATAACTGGCGCTTATCTTCTGACTACTCCTTTACAGTTTAGCAGACAACAAGTTGATCCTAACATCTCTGGAGCAGTACATTCTCGTTAACAAGAATGATTTGCTTTATGGAAGGCTTGACTCGCTCTCCATAATTACATTAGTAAGTCTTTACGGTCAATACAGAGGCCTTTTCGTTGGCTGTCTAATCCCATACAGTTCAGAAGCAGAAAAAATCTTCTTCAAGCTGGTGAATGAGAGAAACTGGGAGTTCTCTTTTGAAAAAATTCACCCCTCATCAGTAAAATGGCTATTTCAGCAGGATGAAATACTTGAGCAGTTGTCTTCCCAGATCTTGAATTTCTGCAGAAAGAACATTAGGCCCGAGGTAATCATTCATGGGAACAATTGTCAGGATACACAGATAAAATATATAGCTGAGCTGGTAGCAGCTGGAGATACCTATGCGCCAAAACTTCTGGTTACATTACTTGATCAGATTGTGGACAAAAATAGCCTAGATGATGAATCAATCTTGATCATACACTTCATAATGTCTATCGTCCAAATGAATCCAATTGCTTCAGATCAGCTTTGCATGCACGGTATAGGCATTGCCATCCGGAATGTATGTTACAGTTCGATTTACATTTCTTGTCAGGACAACCATATGCTTGTATTAAGTTTCATCTTCACCATTTTAAGCTCTGCACACCCTGAAGCAATTCCTGATGATGAAGCTTGGGTTGGAGTGACTCTGAAGGTAGTGTTGTTCATTTTTGTCTTGGCACTTCAAATTAATTCAGAACTGATTCCATTTTGTACTTTGTTACAGTTGCTATCTTCCTTGACCCCAACTGCCACTGCACCAGTAGAGGAATGGACTAACAAAAACCTATTAGTAATCAGCATTCTATCATTAATTTTGAATCATTCTACTCACCAGGTTCTGACTGAAACATCAAAATCCATAATCCTCAATTCTACACTAGTCTCCATGTTCCAGAACTCCATTGGTGCCGCTGCTGCTGATCTTCCTTCAAATCATCCAAATATGGAAAAAGAAGCCGTACAGCCACTGATATTTTTGCTTCTACTCCATTGCTTTTATTTGAGAGGGTAAGTGATTCCTTCATTCTTGATTATAAATGCTTTACTCATCCAATCGACTAAGTAGCAAACTTTTACAATCTCTCCAGTTCGCCTGCAGTTCTACCTGGATATGCAGATAAGAAGAGTATTCTCCCTTCAGATGGGACTCTACGGATTCTTTCTCGGGACTACTGCAGGCTGATGCATCACGGTTCACCATTAATCCAGCTGATAGCTTCATACTGCTTGGTAGAACTGTTTAGACAACCTAACGAACTCGAATGTACAGTGGGATTCTTAAGGTCTATGGTTGCTGTGTTTCAAGGGCTCATCTTCCATAGTGATGTAAGAGTAGCGATCAATTCTGCTCGTTGTTTTTCAATGGTTAAGTGCTGGAAAATCCCAGGACTGAATGGATCTACAATTAGCAGTAAATGGTGCAGATTGATAGTTGAAGAGCTAGCAATGTTATTAGCAGCTCCTTGTTCAGCGTCGAAAGTATTTCCCAAGCATCACAAGTCTGCAGTCCATGTTGCCACATCATTGTTGAAATTGAACGATCCTCCAGAGTGGATGAGATCAGTGTTCGATGAACCATGCATATCAGCTATAATTCAGAACATGTCATATGCTAACATCACTGTGGAACTGGTGCAGTTATTTCAGGAGCTATTGCACCTGGGGTTCTTAAAACCTGATCACATCAGAAGATTAAATGCCGTGTTTCAGGTAACAATATTGTTAAGATGCTTAATTGCTTACCTCTAATTGAAAGCTACCAAATTTTTAAAAAGAAGCAGAAAACTACCATAATTTACCCTTTCTGTATCACAGCTATGCAGTAAAAATATAGACAAGGGTGATATTCCAGATGGCTGCATGATAAATCTAGGAAGGATGGAGAATACAACATTTGGTAGGTTGGAAGAGGTATGTGAATTCTTAGTTCACTTACTCGATCATAGTGATGATGAAAACCAAGTTCAATTGTTAAAGGAGATAGAAAAGTTCGTAAACAGCCTTACAGAAAATGTAGTCACTTGAAATAAACTCATGTTCTAACAGCATGTTACTTAGCAGGATGATAAATGGCATTTAGAAAGATAAACTGTCTACACATACCGATCAATGGATTCTAGTTGACCGTTGTTTTTTTGCAATGATTAATTTCTTTATGGCTATATTCCTTTTCAATTTTACCATCAGCTCATATTGTGCTAGTCATATTAAGTTTTTAACTGGCAAGTTGTAACAAGTGGATAACAAAATAATATGCTTACAAAAATATAAGAATGGAAATATAATTGAGGAAATTAGAAGAAATATGCTTTTTATAAGATTGAATATGTAAACTAGGCTTTAGTCTTCTTATCCTATATAAAGACTAAATTATCCTTATTGTGTACATATTTTAGAATCTTCGTGTAAATAACAAAATAAACTAAATAGTAATATGCTATCCATAAATAAGATTTTATCTATAAATAAAATATTCTCTATTAATCACCCTACACAAAATCAATATTACTTTTCATTATTGATTCATTATTCCTACACAAAAATATTAATTCATTATTTTATGCAAATTATTTTCTCTCATGTCACCTCTTGTATGTAAATAACCATATCATTTTTTCCTACACAAAAAAAAAGAGGCACTTTATAACAACAAAATATACATGCGAAATAATTTACACCCGCATTTTACATAAGCTTACCCAAGGAAGAATTTAAACCAAATAACTTAACACAGACCGGCACACATATATGTACACAGGTCAACATAGTTTAGGTTAAATAAAAAAAAACACATTTACACCCATTGCTTCAAAGATAATCACATGTAAGCTTTACACAAAGTACGAACTAAATTACACCAATTACTGCAACTAACATACATCAACACAAAATTAGATTAATTGCAAAACTTATCACAAAAAGCTTTCAACACACTATTACACCAACTTTTTACCCTATGTGAAACACTAAATTATTCTTATTGTGTACATATTTTAGGATCTTTGTGTAAATAGCAAAATCAACTAAACAATAATACACTATCCCTAATTAAGATTATATTTATAAGTAAAATATTCTCTATTAATTGCCCTATACAAAATCAATATTAAGTTTCAATATTGATTCATTCCTACACATAAATATTGATTCATTATCTTATGTAAAATATCTTCTCCCATGTAACTTCTTGTATGTAAGTAATCATGTCATTTTCCATTCACAAAAAAAATTCCATAAAAAATACATACGGAATCGTTTTTTTTTAAAATACTAAACGAGAAAAACGATTTTTTAATGTAAATATATACAATGGTTAATTTAGGAAATATTATTGATTGTCTAGATGGGAAGTAAAAAAGAGTAAATTTGAATTTACATAGAGTAAAAGGCACACTTTCTTTTTTTTTTCTTTTTAAAAAAAGAAGTTTTTTCAATACTACACTATGAGATATGAGCATACTTTGCGAATTCATCCAACATAATTCAATTGAATATTCAGAATAATAGTTCCTTCAATGATAACTTAGAGGGATATATATCTTAAAATCAACATTCAAATTATCATCTCAAGCTTACAGTGATTCTGATTTCTGATCCATGAAGAAGAAATTTCTAACTGCTATATACAGAAAGATAAGCTCAACTTTCACCTTCTCCATCTGCTGTTAACCGGGGATTAGATGAGTTGTGCTCTAACACAAAATCAATAAGGCTTTGATAAGTCCATCTCCTTTTCTCCCTAGCTTGAGGCTCAATGGATGAATAAGTCTCTTCAAACATTGTAAGGAAATGACCCTTTCCAAATGCAACAAGAACTAAGGGATCAGTATTCATCTCCACAAATCTATCCAAATATCCATGAACTTCCCAAGACTTCAATGCCCGAGACCAATCAAAACCATTTTCTTTTGCATCAAAAAGAATGCCAAGGGTAACAATATCAGGAGCCACATACTGACCAGGGAGTTGTGAGTGTATACTTTTGAAATGCTTTAAGTCCTTCATCTTTAAAAGAGCAAGCAAGAGAATATTAGCCACTGATACATCCCATGGGACTTTTGCTTCCTCCATTTCCTGAAGAACAGTGTGCATCCCCTTCTTACTCAGTAAACAAGCATGACACAAAAGTTTGAGACACCAAAAAAACCTCGTCCTACCCTTTCTTAATCGTAGATCTTCTCCCAATTCTTCTAATCTAGAAAACATGTAATTCTCAATGTAAACCTTAGCTATTTTCCGTATAAGTTCCTCCTTCATCAAGGCTTTCGACTTAATAGCCTTGTGGTATAAACCTTCCATCTTATCCATCATACCAAAGTTAACATATGCCTCAATCATTGCAGCTAAGGTAGAGTTTTGCAAGTCCATTCTCTTCGAAACAAGAGCTTGGTATGTCTTCTCCATTTTACTCAATAAACCCCCTTTAGAAAACTCGCGGATCATCAAGTTATACGTAACGTGATCAGGCGAACAATCACTGCTCTTCATCAAGTCAAAACACTTCACCATCTCATCATACTTGGAAAACTTCCCATAAGCCTCTATTAGCCCATCATAGGTCTCATCATTCGGCTTCATATCAGCATCTTGCATTCCATTAAGATAGAGCAATGCATCTTCAAACTGCCCTTTGTTAGCATAGCCATGAACAATTGAATTATAACACTCTAAAGAAATTCTAAATCCATGGCCCTTCATTTCTTCAAGAGCCAAAACAGCTTCTTCCACTAAACCCATTTCACACAACAAACCTATCATCTTCTTGTAGTTTAGCTCACTTGCTCTAGACCTATCCAAGCTCATCCACGCATCAAACACCTGTTAAATATAAAACTCAGAATTACAAACCTAACACAAAAGCAAGATAAAAGATTGAAACTTTTCAGAAATGACCTCTGAGATTTCTTCGAATCTGGAGTTTTGTTTAAGAAATTCTATGACAGCCCAGAATTGGTCTTTGCTCCAATCTCCATCTTCTTCGAGCAAATTCAACGGGCTCAAATCCGGGCCTTTTCTGGTGAGCTTATGAATGAAGGAGTTGATATGGTGGTGCTTTGGACTGGGTGTTTCCTGGATAAGCTTTCTCAGGGGAGTATAGAGGGGTGGTCCGGTGAAAATTGGGGGGGAGCGCCTTGTAGTTGGGCGTATAGGGGCGGCGGAGTTTGGGGTTTTGGGGAGGTTTATTCGCCGCCGTTGGAAGTGGTTGCTGTTCGGCTTCCAATTTGAATTGGCTCTGCTGCTGCATCCCACCGCGTTCATATTTGTGTTCGTTTCTCTTAGCTCCTCACTGTGCCAACAGGCAAGACATATTATCAAGTGTTCAACCAATTTGGTTTAATATTTTGGCCATTGTCTCCAGGGAGGGTGTGCTTAACCTGAAAACTGAGAATGAATTCGTGCTTGGGAGATGCCCCCTTATCCCTCTCAACGGAAAATTGCTCAAGTTTTTAGGTTTCACAATTCATACGTAGGCAATTCTAAAGAGAGGGTTCTTCTAGTAAAACACCCAAGGTTCAGCGTCGAAAGTATTTCCTGTATAAGCTTTTCAATATTTAATATTTGTTAGGAATTTAATTTTGAACCTATTATTCTAAACATAATTTCTTGATATAAATTATCAAACCTTATCTAAAATATTTGTGCCAAACGTTCACACGTTGGATATAATATTTTGAATATACTAGTTGCACAGCCGTGCGCGGAGCGCGCGTGTGCAACGGGAAAACAAGATCGGTTACCATTTGAAAATAATATGCGATTGTAATATTCTTAATTGGCGGTTAAAAAACTACTTCAAATTGAATATTGATTGTAACTTTGGCGAGAAACCTCCATGTTTATGGCAAATGTAAATGATCGGGGCTAAGCTAATATGATAGA
The DNA here is from genome assembly GCA_002319775.1 of Fagopyrum tataricum. Classification (NCBI taxonomy): domain Eukaryota; kingdom Viridiplantae; phylum Streptophyta; class Magnoliopsida; order Caryophyllales; family Polygonaceae; genus Fagopyrum; species Fagopyrum tataricum. The sequence goes on along the minus strand of CM008284.1, from coordinate 43,627,932 downwards.
CAAACTTGCATTTGGTTGGTATTGGTATGTTATTGAGCAAAAATCTGAAATTATATAACAATGTTTGCAATATGAAATTCAAAGATTGAGAATTATTTGTTCACAATTTGAAATTCAAAGATTGAGAATCATTTGTTCACAATTTGAAATTCACGTACTTGTTGATTGACATACAAATACAAATGGCATTGAAGTTGCCACCAAATGCATTTGAGCTAAGATTAACCGGAATGCAATAATTGCTTTATATAATATAATAGCCTTCTAACGAAGGGCAATGAAATGAAGTACAAAACTATGCTATTAACAAAAGAATCAAACAACCTTAGAAATTATTTAAAGAAGAAGCAACGTAGAGAGAGGTAATAAAGGAGCCGGACTCATAAATAATCCAGGTTAAGCTATGATAGGGGGACAAAATGCTTTTTGACAATACATACAACATCAACGTAACAGGAATTTCTTTTAAGATTAAGCAACATACACCACAATAGAGCTACATAAAAGGCGATAAAGTATCTCTCAAGCTTAGAATAAAGAACTCAAACACAAGCATAACAAATTACAAAATTCAGCGGGCGTTCATCAAAGTTAGAACAAGTATTTAGAGGTAGAAATGAATCTAGGTTGTCAATCCTATTACCCAAATGGGATTCAATATCAAGCCATAAACCCTAAACTAAACTAATTAAGCAAAAAATGTCACAAGCAATTCAAGGGATGAGATACGACTGTTTCGGAGACACCTTGTGTTGATTTAAAGGTAGAAAAAATCTAGGTTATCAATCCTATTACCCAAATGGGATTCAATTAGTTGAGTATCAACCCATAAACACCCAAGCTAACCTCGTTAAGCAAAAAAATTAAGATGCTGCGCATTCTAGCCTCCTTGAGTCCACATCAGGACATTTACCTTACAAAATTTGAAATTGCAGAGAACATGTAAGTATCTTTCAATTATTAATTGAAGTCCTGGTAAATTATAGGTCCTTTATCACCTATAATTCCATATATTAACTAGTCACACTAATTTCAAGCAAGAAAGGCATATATTATACAAAATCCTGAAAAACCACATCACCTAATTTCATCGTGACCACATCATTAGCACCAAATGTATACAGAAATTATAATATAACCAACCTATAAAAAATGGTGAGAAATAACCAATCGCAGGCAAGTATATGAAAATAACAAGCTTAATGGTGCAACAACAAGATTGAAAGTATAGAAGGGATAAATAATAGGTTGGAGATACCCATCGAACAAGTATAACAAGAATAACAATGATAACCCTAAAATGCATACAATTACTTCTGATTCACCGAGGGATAATCTTCAATGTTTGATTAGCATATTACACCATCTAAATGTGTAGATTAATGAGTCCAAAATGATAAAATTTTCGTTGAGGCATTTTATCGAGCACTTAAAGTGCTCAACTAAAGCATATGTATAAGTGCAATCTTGTATTGGTCAAACAAAATTAACTTGCCCATATTCTACTCTTATATAACAAATCATCAGTTTAGGCTTTCAGACAAGACCGCTAGAAACGAATTTCGGCTACTTTAAAATTTTGATCTGTACACTATAGAGGCATACCTGTGGAAAATTGGGGATTGTGAATTGCTTCAAGTGGACAACCGTCGGTAGAAATTCGCCGAGCAAAGATTATGAAGTTTTGTTGGCCTACAAAATCGAAAAATTGGAGAATAGATGAAGAAGAAGGAAACGGTTCCGCTAGTTTAAAAATCTGTCTGTACTCTATAGAGGCATACCTGAGGGAAATTGGGTGAGATTGTGAAGCGCTTCAAGTGGACAACCGTATGTAGAAATTCTCCGAGCAAAGATTATGAAGTTTTGATGGCCTACAAAATCGGAAAGTTGAGAAGAGAGATGAAGAAGAAGGAAGAGTTGAGTCTCAAAGAAGGGGGAAAAAAAGAAAAGAAGAGATGTGTGGACATAATTGAAGTAGGTTACGGCTGTAATATTGAGTGATATCAAGGGCCTTGATATCACTATTCATAAGAGAACCCAAGCTTTTAATATAAGATAAGATATAAGATTTAGATGTGTCAATTACTAACTGGTAAATAAAACTATACATATTTTTGCTAGTATTTACTTAAAATATTCATATTTCTAATGTAATGAGTTTCAAAAGTTACATTACTTGAAAAGTTATATTGCTTGAAAAGTTAAAATCTCTGGTCTTTCAGTTTTAGTAAATGTTATGAACTTCGTTCGAAGCCGAATTGAGTGTTCCGATCTCTCTCAACAAGTTGTCCAAGAAACGTTACCTCGTACATCGAGTTCAATTGAGTGTCCTTGGTATGGCATCCTTCCCCTTCCTTCTCCACATAGCAAACATTTGAAGCCGAATTCAAGGTTCATACTATTCGATGAAGATGAGTCGTTAAATGTTTTACCATAAGACAATTGAGTTCAGGTTATTATTTTTCTGATATTTCTCCTTATTGACAAATGACAACTGTGGGAGGCTTGGAACATCAGTCAAGAGACTCGACTGACAAGATTTTGATCCTCACAGATGAAAAATTGTTAGCGTTGCTTGCTTCAAAGCTATATTGGAAACGCTTACATTTTCGGACTAGTACTTCTTTAAAAACTAATTTTAAAAACTAAACAATACAAGACACGAAATCTACAAGGTGTCAAGGCTACACAAAAGTGGAAAATATACCAAGTGTACATTCCAGATTCCTATTGCTTACTTTTCTTGTTATAGGTAAGCATCATCAACTGGCACCAGATAGTAGAAACACCAGCTAATATAAATGGGATTACCCCGTACCATTGACACATCTACATACATAAGTGCCATAAATGGGATTACCCTGTACCATTGGCACATCTACATACATAAGTGCCGACTAGTAGGAACACCTTAACCCTTTATTATTTCCCTACTTACTCATTGACGGTTGTTGTCCTCTTTTCATGCTGATTCAATCAAACTAATCACGGAACCCTTAGTTCAAGACTCTTTAGCTTGTCTGTACATAAGAGTAGCAAATGAAGGGTGTCCAGTAAGGTCTTTTGACTTTAACTTTCTCTCTCTTGATGTTTGTTGGATATTTGGTTGGTGAGTTCCATTCCTTCCCCAATTCGCCCTTAATAGCATCATTCAAATGCTCCTTAGTATCCATCACCATTTTCACGGTTTCCTGAGACCCCGGTGGAGGATTATCCTTTGCAAATAGGGGATGATGATTCTCCCAGGTAGCTCTTCAATGACATATGTTGCTTTCTTGTGCTCCAGTTTGTCACCTTTGCAATCATCTCCTCGTTTTTCTTCCTTCCTGATGTGTCATTAGCTGTAGAAGTCGAAGATTCAAACCGGACACCATGCACTTGAGGTTTCTGTGATGTCTGAGCTTCATCTGGAGCTTCGTTTTGATCACTTTCACCTGCCTTATGCTCTATTGATGACAAATAGGATGGTGGATTGACGATTTTAGATTTTTCATTGTTGGAATTGGGCTGCATAATGGTTTTTTTGTGCTTCACATGTTTCATGAGAGGGTTGGAATCCAGTGTCTATAGCAGCTGGTGTGTCCGAAAGAGTTGAAAGAACTGTTCCACCAACCACAAACATAAATTTCCATGCAGATAAGGTAAATGAAGATCTGATACTTCAGAATATATAACAAATTGAATTTGAGTTCTTACCTGAAAACGAACCCCAGTTGCCTTCCAAACTATCAGTTTGGCTAAATAAATCAACTTGGATATCAAGCTTTGAAACAACTTCTTCTTGATTGCCGAGTTTCCTGTCTCCATAACCAAAAGCAGAAGCTGTGCCACCTTTCTCCTTGGTTGAAGAGTCCTCAACAGCAGATATTGATTCCTCATTTTGTCCCACATCAAAGCTGCCAGTGGCATTTTGATATAAATCAAAGCCATCATCGTTGTCTGAAATAAGACCTAAATCAACTTTTCCAGTGCACTCTTCACCAGACAATTTATCACCGACATTTTCTAGGTCTCTAACTCTTGAAATCTCGTTTTCCAATTGAGAATCATTGTTCTTCACTTTCATAGTGAAACAGACATTAATATAAAACTTGCAACAACTGCACTAGATACAAAACTTGCAACAACTGCACTAGCAGATTCTGCAACTACCATTTGCTCACCACAGCTGCCTAAATCTACAAATGCATGCTCATACTTCCTCTCAACTCCCAATTTGTCATCCATCCGATCTTCAAGCTCCGATACACTTGGTTTAGATTCAGATAACTTCTCAGCTACTGTTCTTCCAACATCATAAGCATCCCCATTAACTCTAAGCAAGTTATCTTCCATAGTATAATGAATTCCAGATATATATGTTTCATTTGTTTGAGGCAATTCTTCCTCCGCCTCCTTCAAACTATCAACTTCTTCAATAACATCCGATAATTCAACACCCTTATTGTCGTGTTCCAAATCAACATCAACGGACTTCACACTGTTATTTGAAAGCGTAGGTTTGTCACTGTTATCCAAGAAACTCTGCATATTAATATCAGCAAATACCACAGTCTCTTCAATAACCTCCTTCCTTTGGTTAGACTCATTGGTGTCTTTGTCTAGATGGAACATTTCCGTATTCGCATCAGTAACATGAATATCATTTTTTTTCCATTTTATTTTCTACAGAAACCTCTCCAGCAAAATTATCCTCCCGATGTAAACCTTCAAAGATAACATCTGTAGAATTTCTCTCCAGACTCTCAATAGGCTGAACCAAAGACATATTCGAGAAAGTTTCCTTAGTCCCATTGATACTATTAGCCTTTACATTTGCATTTTCTGTACCTCGAACTGAATCCTCCAAACTCTTCATTTGATCCTCAAAATCATATTTGGTAGAGCAATCTTCTATTTCATTAATCACATCATTTTGCTTCCTTGTGACCTCCACTACAGGATTTTCCAGCACAAACTCCAAGCTGTCCTCTTTCACTTTTTGGGGAACAAAAACTACTTTAGATGTTTTACCAGCATTTTCAGTTAGATTGCCTGCCAAGTCTCCTGATTTCTTTATCTAAAGCTTCTTTCACACTTCTCTTTACCTCAGGACTCAGAACAACAGAAATCTCAGAGCATTGTCACATGTTGTCAATAACTGAAATATCTACTTCTCTGGCATTCAAACCAGAATTGGAACTTGAATCCAAGGTCGAGATTGATATATGATGATATTAAGTTGGCACATCAATCTTATGAGTGTCACTGCCACCTGCATCTATATAGTAAATCTTATAAGATTTAATGAAAAAAAATTCAAACATGTTGTCTTTACACAATTAGCAATTAGAAAAACAAAGAAGTAAAAAAAAAAATTATGAATAAGAATCCTGAATATTTTGGAGTGGATATCCACATCCGTTCTGACTAATACTTGACATATAATCCAAATATACCATTTATGATAAATATTTATGGTTTAACAATGATCCGAATGTTCCATTTATGGTCTTGTTTTCTATTTACAAAGGCCAGAATCCTAACTTACTATCTATATCTAATATTGCTGCAATCTAATTTTTTCAAACATTCTTTGATGTTGCTTTCCTATCATTTTCCAGTCACATTCTTATCTTATTCACTCAACCACCTCTTTTATGCCAAAAGGCACTAAAAAGGTAAAAATTCTCCTTTCTAGCAAAGGCAACCAATTACTATCTTATTAAGCATTCTATGCCAAAACTACAAAATCTCTACGACAAAAACAAGTAACTGAACAACAATTTAAACTAATCCCAGAAAATTAAGCAATCAACCCATACAGATTTTATCTAAATTTCTACACAAGCACAACACAACATTCAACCGATCACTATATGAAACTAAAATAATGTGTTGCTGGATATTCTGCTCCCATCAACACAGATAAGTAAAACTTACTGGAAGAAAATGACCTTATCTGTTGTATCTCAATATAGGTAGACAAAACGAATGCATCAAGCTAGCTACTTAAGCCTCACCAGCAACAACCTCGGAGATATCCTTCTTCTTAGCAGGTTCTCTAACATCATCAGAACCTGAAATGCATGAACCATCAGTAAAATCCGTTACAGCATCAAAAAAATACGTCTTCCTCGGATCTGGTTGACCTAACTAATCCACACCTAAACGCACTGAAACTCTTGTTGCTAACATCCATCTCTGTCATCTTGTCCACTTCCTCTGAACCTTCCATAACCAAAATTTTCACAAATCAACCCCAAACAAATTCATACTACACTAACAAGAATTACTTAAACATACAAAAAGGATTGCACACAAGACAAACCATTAGTTAGGATTTTGCTGTCATTCTCAGATAAATGTTCATTATCATCAGCTTCTAAATGGGTCATATTATCTCCAAGCTTATACCCTTCAATTGTTCCACATATTTTCTTATGTGCCCTTCTGTTCTTAGCACTAGGGCGTGGGTTTGGAAATGACCAACCACATTTACTGCACACATGAACTCCGTGTCCTTCATTCCCTACACAATCAAGAAAGTTTTTAACTTTAAATAACATTATCCAAAGAAGAAAACAACAAATCACTCAAAGAATCTGCTAACCCAAACAATAATAAAAAGAAAAAGCTAAAGTTTTGGCAGTATCTTTATTGTTTAAACCAATTATTCACAAAAGTTCAACAAATTAAATGGTGGTGAAATTGTGAAAGTGATATGGAAGAACAACAACAAACCCATTGTCCAGAAACAAACAAGATTCAAGAAACACACAGCAAACTCAAAATCTTTCAAAATAGAAATCCTGCCAAGAACTGGTAAACGGTAACTCAAACATGAAAGACTATTCTTTCTACGATCTAGGTCTTCCATGGCGGCAAGGAGAGAGAGGGAAGAACGTAGTTGAAACTGACGAGTGTACAAAGCGTGAGGAAAGGAGAGCAAGAAGAGTAATGGGTTTGATTTCTTGGATACTTTGAGGTGTAGTGTAAATGTGAATATTTATTTATTTTTCCCAAGTTACTGTAAGAAATAGAATATGGTAATAATTGACCCCAAAACAATTATAAAGAGTGTTTGTATTAAAATACTTGTAGAAGTGGATCTGGCAATTGAGCAGGGGCTGTGAGATGATTGGACCTAAAACCTAGGGTTACATACTGAAATTCCACCCTCGTAATATAATTAGGGTAGTCGTTTTTACTATGTTGATTAGTTTTAAGAACTTGTATTTAGAATAGAGGTTAAAAATAATTTGATATACTATAAAAATTCATACCAGAATACAAATATTTTTTTTATTATAAAATAGAGACCTAAATTGTCTTATATTTGTTACACTGAACATAATCAATTGTCTTATATTTTTTTTATTATCATTTGTTAAAAAGAGAAAATGAAGATATAGTAATGAAGTTTATGACCAATATAATCCAAAAAAGGTATGGTGATCTTATGCAATAAAAATTAGGATAAATGATATTTTCATTATTTATTTCTACATATGTACGATTTATTTGCATATGTTTTATAATTCTAAGTGGAAGAAATTTAATCAATGAAATATTTTTAACAACCCTAATAAATTAATTAGATTTTTTTTAATAATTTTTTTTATTAATACACAGACAAAAAAAAAATTAATACCCACCAACTGTTTTTGACATTAGCAATATGATGTTGACATACAACCAACTTATTGTTACATTACATTGTTGGGCCCGGTTCGTTTCAAACCGCCGGGTTCGACGGTTTAGGTTTGGCCGGTTTAGGTTTCCGCCGGTTCAAGGTTTAGGTTTCGGTTTGGCTTTTCCGAAAACCTAAACCGGCGGTTCAAACCGCCGGTTTGGGCTCAAATAGTCTTTTTTTTTCTTTTTTTTTTTAAAACCCAACGGCTCTTTTAAAAGTTGGTTTAAGCCCTCAACGGCTCATTTTTGAGCCGTTGGGGGTATAATATTAAAAAAAAATAATAATAATTAAATCCCTCCCTCCACATTTAATCCTAATTTCCTATAAATATCCATACTCTCTTCCTCCACAAATCACACCATCTACAACTCATCTTCTCTACTCTCCTAATCTCTTATTCTCGAATTCTCGAATTCTCGATTCCTCGTATTCTCGATATCTCGATTTCTCGTAATGGCAAACCCAAGTGATCAAATTCCCTCTTCCCAATACTTTCCTAGCACCCAAGAGAGCGAAACACAAATGCCCGACAATCCCGATGTTACCGAAGTTCCACGAAGAAGTCTCCCCCCTCCGAAAATGCTTACATCCAAAATATTTACGAAGCATTACACTAGGGGGGAGCCGGTGAACGAGTATTGTCAAGTGGCATGCAACTATTGCCCGAAGGTGTACAAGTGGAAGGTGAAGGGCGGCTACGGGACATTGCAAACTCACATGGCAAACGTCCATCCGGAGAAGCTCGGGATTTCACGGGGACAAACACAATTGTCCCACGGGTTTGCATCTTCTACCTCTCATTCTCCTTTATTTACATATAATCATAGTGAAGAAAGTCTAGGATTAACCGATGTTATTTGTTCACATTCATTACCGTTTTCTTATGCCGAATATGAAGAAGTTAGGGAATATAACACTAGATATCTTCAACCTTCTTTTAAACCAACTTCTAGGAAAACCGTTTCAAAATTAGTTAATAAATCTTACTTAAAAAAGAAAGAAAAAATTTTCTCGAATTTGGCTAGTTTTGAACATCAAGTTTCAATTTGTAGTGATATTTGGAGTACACAATCACAACAACATTTTTACATGGGCATTACTTTACATTTTATTGATAACGCTATGTTTTTGCATAAATATGTTATTGGTTTTCGGCATTTTAATCAAAGACATAATACACTAGGCATTGCAAGCATGATTAAAACGGTTTTACAAGAATATAATTTACAACATCGAATTTTTTCATATTCTTTTGATAATGCATCCGCAAATACCGCCGCCGTAAACCATTTGGTTGAGGATGCGAGACAATATATAAAAACTCCTTATACTCATCAAAGATGTGCATGTCATATTTTAAACTTATGTGTTCAAGATGGACTTAAGGTTTTAGGAGATATGCTAACCCCAATCAAACTTGTTATTGATCATATTTGGCATGACTCCGATTTAAGAAGAAAATGGAGAAATTTATGTTTAAACAAAAATGTTCATCCTATTGCTTTTTCAAAAGATGTTGGAACTCGTTGGAACTCGACTTACAAACTACTTTGTGAAGCCGTACGTTATAAAGTTTTGTTACAAGAATTTGCTTCAATTCATGTTCCTTGGTCAATTTTAGATGATGAAAATGTTTGGGAAACTTGTGCCCATATTTGTAATGTTTTAAAAACTTTTAATGATGCAACTAATACCATGAGTTGTGTTTACACTCCAACATCTCATAGATTTGTAGAAATTGCCGTTAATGTTTCCGAAGCTTTTGTAAAATGTTTTAACATACCTTGCCTTGTACAATGTATGTTTGATATGAAAGAAAAATGGCTTAAATATTATAAAAACATTCCCATGATTTATCTTGTAACCGCCGTTTTTGATCCTAGACTTAAACTAGATGGTCTTTCCGATTTATTGACTATTTATTATGATTGTTTTGTGTGTAAACTTAACACAAGAAGACTATAATGTTCCTAACATTGTGCAAGAAGTTAATACCGAAATTTTAAAATTA
>CM008284.1:43485637-43603599 GCA_002319775.1 Fagopyrum tataricum | reverse complement strand
CTCGAACGGTCCGACATATCGGGCAACTGCTCTCGAACGGTCCGACATATCGGGGACTCAACTTCCCCTTAATGCCAAAACGCCTAACACCTCGTGTCGGGGACACTCTCAGCCACACATGGGCTCCAACCCTGAACTCTAGAGGTCTACGCTCCTGTCAGCATAAGACTTCTGACGGCTCTGTGTAGTCAGCATACGCTCTCTGATCAATGCTACCCGAGCCATATCATCCTGAATCTGATCAGGTGTTAAACCACTGACACTGCTCTGCTCATCCCAGCATAACGGGGTACGACATCTCTGTCCATACAGTGCCTCATATGGGGGCATCCCGATAGATGCATGCCAACTGTTGTTGTAGGAGAACTCAACAAGTGGGAGATGATCCGTCCACACCTGTCCCCAATCCAACACACAAGCTCGCAGCATATCCTCTAGGGTCTTAATGGTCCTCTCAGACTAACCATCTGTCCGAGGATGGAACGCAGTCGTGAAGTGCAAACTCGTCCCCAAAGCAGTCTGAATCTGCTGCCAGAATCTCGAGGTAAATCGCCCATCTCTGTCTGAGACGATCGTCCTCGGTACACCATGGAGTCTCACTATCTGCCTAGTGTACTCCTCAGCTAATCTGCTCACCGGCCACGTCTCCCTGATAGGAATGAAACGTGTCGTCTTCGTCGGTCTGTCTACTATGACCCAAATGGCATCAAAGCTCCGGCTCAGCCTCAGTCCGGTCACAAAGTCCATGGTGACGTCCTCCCACTTCCTCTGTGGAACAAGAAGGGGATGGAGCTCACCTCCAGGTCGGAAATGCTCGATCTTGACCTGCTGGCAGGTCGCACACTGAGCTACAAATCTGGCTACATCGGGCTTCAGCCCTCCCCACCAATATATACGTCTCAAGTCCTGATACTTTTTACTCGTACCGGGATGTACAAAGTAAGGTGTACAGTGAGCCTCCTGTAAAATCCTCTGCCTCAGCTCTGTATCAGCAGGTACACAGACGCGGCCATGGCGCCTCAAAACTCCATCTGCTCCAAGCAGGAACTGTGGTGCCTCATCGCGAGACATTCTATCTCTGATCCTCTGTAAAGTCGGGAAGGTCTCCTGTTTCTGTCGGATCTCATCCAACAGATCAGGAAGGACCTCTAATGTACGCAGCTGGGCATCCTCATCAGGAAACTGGATGTCCAACTCTAACCAGATAAGATCTCTTTGCAACTGATATTGAACTGTCAGCCTCACAATCGCCTGCTCTCGAGGCGTCTTCCTGCTCAGGGCGTCGGCAACAACGTTCGCCTTCCCTGGATGGTACAAAATCTCTAAATCGAAGTCCTTGATCAGCTCAAGCCACCTACGCTGGCGGTTATTCAATTCCCGCTGCGTGAAAATATACTTCAAACTCTTATGGTCTGTGAAGATCTGACAAGTAGCACCATACAGGTAATGTCTCTAGATCTTCAGTGCATGAACTGCCGCTGCCAACTCCAGATCATGAGTCGGGTAGTTCTCCTCATACGTCTTCAACTGTCGAGACGCATATGCAATAACTCTGCCTCGCTGCATCAGAACACATCCCAAGCCTAGCTTGGATGCATCACTGTAAACTACAAAATCCTCAGTACCCTCTGGCTGTGCCAAAATAGGAGCAGAAGTCAAACGCCTCTTCAACTCCTCAAAACTCTGCCTGCACTGATCAGACCACACAAATCTGGTAGTCTTCCTCAGCAAACTCGTCAGTCGACGGGTAATCACAGAAAAACCCTCCACGATGCGTCTGTAATAACCGGCTAGGCCAAGTAAACTACGTACTTCCTTGACGTTCGTCGGTGTCGTCCATGCTGCTACTGCCTCAATCTTCGTTGGATCCACCTTGATCCCCTCAGCTGATACTATATGACCCAGGAATGCTACCTCTGGCATCCAGAACTCACACTTAGAGAACTTAACATAAAGTTCTCTATCCCGCAAAACCTGCAATACAGTCCTCAGATGTCCTGCATGCTCCTCTCCACTGCGAGAGTGTACCAGAATGTCATCAATAAAAACCACCACAAACTGATCCAGGAAGTCGATGAAGATACTGTTCATCAACTCCATAAAGACGGTTGGGGCATTCGTAAGCCCAAATGGCATCACTACAAACTCGTAGTGGCCATATCTGGTCCAGAATGCTGTCCTATGCACATCCTGCTCCCTCACCCTCAGCTGGTGATAACCGGAACGCAGGTCAATCCTAGAGAACACAATAGCTCCCTGTAGCTGATCTAACAAATCATCAATGCGCGGCAGTGGATACTTGTTCTTGATGGTCACCTTGTCCAGCTCTCTGTAATCTATGCATAACCTCAGTGATCCGTCCTTCTTCCGTACGAAGAGTACAGGTGCTCCCCATGGGGACACACTAGGGCGAATGAAGCCCTTCTCAGCCAACTCCTCAAGTTGCTTCTTCAGCTCCAGCATCTCGACAGGCGTCATCCGGTATGGAGCCTTCGAGATGGGTCTCGTACCAGACTCTAACTCGATACTGAAATCCACACTCCTTTGAGGCGGCAAACTGGACGGCTCAGCAAAAACATCAGTAAACTCACAAACAACTGGAATGTCCTCTACAGCTGGACTCTCCCCCTCCTTCATGGCATAACACTAGAAGGCCTCGCAACCCTGTGCAATCAGTCTAGCTGCCCGTATAGCACTGATAACTGTGCCTACCTTTCCAAGGTCCCAACCTCGGAAAACCTCTATCGGGCCTAACTCGGTAGAGAGGGTAACAGTCCTCCTACCTACATCTAGAACTGCAGAGTGTCTAGCCATCCAATCCATACCTAAAATGACTTCTTCATGCTCTAGTGGCATGACAAAGAAGTCAACTAGTAACACACGGGTCCCTACAGAAATGGGACAACCGTGAATCTCACGGGTACCTCTGACCCTAACACCATCAGGTAACCCTATAATAAAGGGCATCCACTCAACTGTATCTAACCCAAGACGTTCTACACAGGCATCAGAAATAAAAGAGTGCGTAGCACCAGTATCAAATAAAACTCTAACAGGTAAACCATGAATCAGAATGGTACCTGTAGCAGTAGGTGTAGTTGGCTCCTCTGCACTCCTCAGCTCAAAAACACGACCCTGTGGGCCTCTGGTATCAGTGGTGCCCCCACCACGGCCTCTGCCTCTACTCGGCCTAGGAGCAGATCCCTGAGTCGTAGGGCGATCTGGGACTCTCTGTTGTCCCTGAGTCTGCTGCTGCTGCTGCTGAGGTGGCCTTTGCCCACCTCCCGCTACACTGGTAGGAGAAGAACCCTGTTGAGATGCAGCTCCGCCCTAGCGGCAATAAACGGCTCTATGACCTTGTTTACCCTAGGTAAAACAACTCACGAACGGCCTCGTGCACTCGGGCTTCAGATGCCCTAGATCTCCACAGTTAAAACACTGTCGTCCCATCTCTATAGCTGGTGCAGATACAGAACGACCCTGACGTCTCTGGCTACCCCCAACACTAGCAGCTCCAGCAGTACCACTAGCCTGCCCCGTACGCTGTCTCTTCTCAGACCTTCCGGCCTAAGAAGCTCTCCTTTGCCCCGCTCTCTCTCTCTCATAATCTGTGGCTCTGTCCTGATAGTCCATCAAGGACTCACAGTGAAACCTTCCATGTAAGCTCGGGTACCATCCCTCAATCGTCGAGAGAACAAATAAACATGTTGATCAACAGGAGGTGCAGCTGGACCCAGTAAAGCCAGCTCCTCCTGGAATCTCTTGATGGCCTCTGAAACTAGCACATCCTCAAATCCGGCCTCAACAAAATCACGCAGTTTCTCCTTCCTCAGTGAGGCAGGGCAGAAACGCTCTCGGATCAAGGTCCTCATCTGGTCATAGCTGGTAACCTGACCCCATACTGACCTCCACCAGTGCTGTGCCAGCTCTTTGAACAGAGTCTGCCTATCAGCTGGACAACGAATAGACTCCAGAGCTGAGTCTACATGCCCGATCCAGAGCTCGACCTCCAACCCCACCTTCCCGGTGAAAGGGGGTACACCCATCTGATGGAATGCCTTCAACTAGGTATTTGGTCTAGGCCCTCTATGCTCCTCCGGTGCTCTGGCAATCTCAGCAGCAGGTACCTGTACAGCTGGTACCTGAGTAACGGTGTGGGACCTCTCAGATGGTCCCTCATGTGCTTGTAAGTCTGGGGCACGCCTACCGGCTTTGGCAGCCTCCTCAACACGTCTGATATAAGCTTGAAACTCTGATTTACCCATAGAGACACGATCATACTCGCCAGACTGGGCTCTTTGTGCCCCCTGTTCCTCAGCTGCCCCGTTCCCAGTCTTAGGAACGGCGCTCTCAGCAACCTCCTCGTGGATCTCTCCTGCTGCCTGGGAACCATCAGCAGGTATCCTACCTCGTCCTCGGCCTAGAGGGGGTCTACCTCTACCTCTACCTCTACCTCGCCCAGCTGTAGGTAAGGCTCTAGTCTGAACCATCTGCAGAGGACGTAAACCTAGCTTAGAAGGCTATATATATGCCATATGTATGTATCAAATCAATCACAACAGAATATCTATATATGTGTACTGTCGAGATCTTCAGAGGGGTGATGGCTCACGTACACGATAACCCAAAACATTTGTATTAATTTTAAAACCAAAACCTTTTGAAAAGTCAGACCCCTTTCGGGTTCTGTTTATTTATCTATTCCAACTTTATTGCAGATTACTAGTGCCATTGTTGTCAACCTGGGCTCTGATACCAACTTTGTAACACCCCAACTCCGTAGGACTCGTAGTGCTACTAGGCTAGGATCTCACAATAGATCCTGGCTCTAGCCTGCCAACAACCTCACTGAATCTTACAACAAGGCACCAACAGATTAAAACAAAACATAAAAACTGATATATATATATATATATATATATATATATATATATATATATATATATATATATATATATACATATCAAAAGGATAATACAGAGTACTGTTGAGTACAAAGTCAAACTGAAAGCCGTACAATAATGATAGTCTCAAAAACCCCACGAATATGCCCCGTGTACGGAACCCTCAGCAAATCACCCCTCCGGATCACTCCGCAGCTCTCCTAATCTGTGAGGGATCTACAACACGGTATGAAACCGTTAGCTAACTATACACATATATAAGAAGATGCTAAAGCACAAACACACCTCAGAAATGATAAACACTTCAGCATGATATCAAACATTTACCCGGTTTATTATCTTTAATAAGTTGAATCATTCAATCGTATAAATTGATATATATGAAGATAGGTGACACGAGGAATATAATCCCCGCCTCTGAGTACTCTAACTAGCTGGGGTAGTATCAGCACACCTCCCGTGTACCCTGTGGGAATGGTGAGGGGCCTTCCTTTATACCAGATCTGGCCTGACTACAAAGAACCTCCCAGACTCCACTACGGGATGAAAGGGAAAGGTTATCACAACCACTACAATGGGCGGTCAATATAACATAGGTCGGTGACCAAATAATAACACATGCTATAAAGCACATAACACACACCACTCAAGCATACATCCAATATAAGGATAGTAACTAAGTAAGTCCTATGGACTTACCTCGATCTCAGAAGTAACTCAAGTATGATCCACTCTAAAAAACGTCCACTCCAAACTGGAGGACAACACAGCCTATACAAGACACACACACACACACACACACACACACACACACACACACACACACACACACACACACACACACACACACACACACACACACACACACACACACACACACATATATATATATATATATATATATATATCACAATCCTATCACACAAAGAGTCACACCTAGACCCAAGGGATCCATAAGGGATCATATCCAACTCATAACCTCAAGGCCGTAACCGGCGTATCTATATCATACGCATCATAACCGATACCTAGCATGATACTAGTTCCCTCATACTAGAAAGGAAAGGAACTACCTAACTATAGGTAGTTCCGGGACAAGACGCACCTGCGTGATCTAAGGACGAAGGGGCGGAACGCAGGCAACCGCGGGTGCGGTGACACTCAGCCGCGGGGGCGGTGACAAGGATCGCTGGCAACGCAGGCACGGCGTTGGCGCTGCGACACGTCTTCCGCAGGGGCGGTGACTTCTGGCCGCGGGGCGGCGACAGTGCAGAACAAGATCCCGCGAATCCTCTTTCACTCTTCACGTGATCAATTCACGTCTTCACTCATCCAAAACCAAGAATATACATATACATACACATACCAACATTAATCTATACTCCATTCATCTAATCCTAGGCTAAGGAAGATAGATTCAAGGGAAAGGAAGAAGAGAATAAGGGAAGAGGCTTACCACAGCTATGGCTTAGCAAGGGAAGAACAGAACCAAGGCCTCACAGCTGGCTTCAAGCTCAGCAACATACATCACAAGCATCACAACCCAGAAAGCCACACAAAACTCTTTCACACATCCAAGAACACAAGCAATATCAAGGAGGAGAGAAGAAAACAAGGTATTGTGAGAAGCTGGAAATGGTGAGAAACCCTTGCTCATTCAGCCAAGGTATAACTTAAAGAGGAAGGCAAAGGAAGGAGTAAAGCACGGTCCAAGGGGTCAACGAAAACGGCTGCAGCCGCAAGAACCCGCGGGGGCGGCGGAGAAGACCGCGGGAGCGGTGACCCGCAGGTGCGGCGGAGATGACCGCGGGAGCGGCGACCCGCAGGTGCGGCGGAGATGACCGCGGGAGCGGCTGGACCAATCTCGGCCAAAGTCGAGCTCGGTCAAAGACCAATCTTGGTCCGAAAGAAAAGGGCTCTCACAGTGGGAGAAGGGGCCGATGCTCTCTCCTGAGTATTGGGGTGAGGAAGAAAAGAAAGGAAGAGGAAAATGTCGAGGGAAAGAAGTAACTAGGAAAGAAATATTTGATACCTCCAAAAATACTACGGTATCAATCGGGAGGAAATTGAGATATCATGTATCAATTTGATACTAATTCCCAGAAATGTCAAATATCGGGTATGGGTATGGGTGATACTCATACCTTTAATCAGGGTATGGATACAAATGACCCCTGAAAACATTTAAGCTTAAGAGGCTATTTACCCAATGGGTGATCTTATCGGAACAACAAACTTAGTTCTATCTGGACGTTTGGTAGGCGCTCTCGATGTCGGAAAACTTCCATATGACAACAACTATGGCGGAATTTTGGAGCGATACTTCTGGTTGGAATTGACTCAATTTCGTAAGCATGCTCCCTTCTCAAGCCCTTGTGACGATTGTTGTTTATTCGTTGAAGACGATCCCTAAGGTACATATTATATGTCTTGGGTATATGAACCAAATGGGATTTACTCTTCTTCCTTTGCGTTCTTGTTTCTCTCTTTCCGGAGAAGGATATTGACCCTCAAGTTGCTTCGCTCTTCCGTATTATTTGGTCGTTAGATGTTCCTCAACGTAACCAGACCTTTCTCTAGTTCGTGACACATGGGGAACTATAGTCTAACGTGGAAAGGGTGAGAAGGCACATGGCTTCCGTAGATAACTGCCCTATTTGTTGTCTCCATGTTGATCCTTTATTCATCTTTTTCGAGATTGCATCAAAGTTTCGACGATCTAGGGTGGCCTTCTCACAAAGAATATGGTTAGGACGTCTTTTTCTCTCCATGGCCTGGACTAGGTACTTCAAAATTTGTCATCTAATGATATCATACGAAGGGCATACCCTAAAAGGTATGATTTTGCGGTTACTCTGTAGTGGTCTTGGAAATGGAGGAACATGGTGGTGTTCCGAAGCTCAAGTTTTCCGATCTGTAGAATTGTCTTCATCGCCTCTCAAGCTCATTGTATAGTTGTTGCGAAGCGTAGGGCCGGGTTGAGGGGCACTTAGACGCCGAAAATTTGGATCTTGGTGGCATGGACAATGCCCGCTCACAGGTGGATGAAGTTAAATACCGACGGTGCGATCAAGGTTGCGGAGGGTGGTGCTTTTGTTGGTGGCATGTTACGTGATAAGTTGGGCCATTCGAAAGGCGGTCTTGTGGCAAACATACGCATGCTTGGTTCCGATAGCGGAGTTATGGGAACTTTTGACAGGCCTTTGTTTTGCATGGAATGCTAGCAATAGAAAGACACATCGACATAGACCCCGAGGTAGTTGTCAAACTCATAAACCAAGTGTTACCAATGTCACATTCTCTCTTAAGTCTGGTTAACAAGTGTCAAGGCTTCCTTCGTAGAGATTGGATTATCCAATTTCGGCATATTATTCATAGAAGCAAACGTATCATCTTGCCTCCCTTGCTTTTAATTTTCTGATAGGTTTTCGTATGTTGCATATATCTCCACCTAGGTTAATTTCTACTTTGAAAAACGATATATGAGGAGTAGCGACCCAACAACTTGTCATTTGTTAGCCTTTTTCCTTATGTTATAATAATCATTACGGGCGGGACTTAGGTTTCCCCATATCCATCACCCAAAAAAAGAGAGTTTATTTACCCAAATTACCCTTATAACTTTTACTTTGTAAAATCAACATGTGTTTTTTCCGTTTGCATAGTAATATTGTGTCACCTAGGTTTTCAGATGTAGTGTTTAAGGGTATCAGATTTGCTATTCAGAAAGGGTTGGCGGCATAACTTGTTGCCCGCCTAACTTCTAATTCGATGTAATAAAATAATTATATTTTATATTAATATATTAACTTTATTGTGTTACAAGATTTGGTATTAATTCTTGCATATGAGTTTCGGGATACAAGATATAGTCATCCAATAAAATAAAATAAAATAGTTGGGTGAAATTGGTAAGTAGGCATTTTTTGTAAACTAGTGTAGTAAATAGGCTCCTAATTAATTTGGGTAACAAAGTAGGCCCTATTTTTTATTTATAAAGATTAATTAAAGGGTTTATTGGTAATTTCAAATTTCATAAATCCAAGCCCAATTTAAGTTACACAAAGTCTAAGCCCAATTTAAGTTACACAAATTAGTTTTACACAAACATACATACATATATATATATATATATATATATATATATATATATATATATATATATATATATATATATATATATATATATATATATATATAAAATATATTTACACAAACCTCTAAAAAGTTATCAGATTTGATAAGATCGGCTTTATTGTTATTTTTTTAAAGTTATACTTAATGTTCACTTACACAAACTAGTGTTACACAAACATAAAGTTTGATTTTACAAAAAATTGTGATAACCCAAAACCTCTTTCGATTTACACAAGATTTACACAAGTCTCGGTTTACATAAAGTCGAACGATTTTGTACACAATACGAGTAGCTTTTGTTTTAACCAATATCGAGTTACACAAGGCAAGGTTCGTCGTTTACACAAGCCCAATGTTCGTCGTTTACATAAGCTCTATTCGTTGTTTACACAAGGCAAGGTTCGTTGTTTTTTTCTTCTTTTTCTATAACTAAAGTTATGAGACAAATTTAATTATTTAACAAAATAATATGTAAACTTTGTAATTAAATACAAATTAAAATGCTTAACCTCTTCTTCTCTATAGGTTTAGGCTACTACACGCAACCATGGATGAAAGAAGAGCAACCAACGATGAAAGCAAACACTGCTCCACACCTTCCGAAGCATCCCTCGCCGCCATGAATGAAAGCAAACGTAGCCGTGGATGAAAGAAAACGGCGAAGCATCTCTAGCCGCGGCATTCTCCAATGCTTCTCGCTCCCTCGTCTTCCACCAACGATGCTCCATCGGACCTAGGGCTGGGCATGGGACGGGACGGGACAGATTAAGGCCATCCCACGTCCCATCCGGACCATTATATATGGGACGGGACCGGGACGGGCCTTGAGTTTTTTTACTAAAAACCACCAGGCCCTATCCCGGTTGGGACCGGGACGGGACGGGACGGGACGGGACTAATCCCGCATGATCTATATAAAATTTATTTTCGCCTTCTTGGTTTAAAATTAACAATTTACGAAAGCAAATATTCGTTGATATCCTTAACACAAAAAACATACAAATAGAATGTCACAACAAGGTTTACAAAACATAATTAACTTGTCAAGTCTAAACATCCAAAATAAAATATAAGAACAAAATTACATAATTATTATTACTCCTTACAAAAAATAGCAACTAAATTCAATTTTACTTTGTCCTTTGCAGATGAATTTAGACAATTATTAATTTATAATAACAAAATTACATAATGATCACTACTCCTTATGTTTATAATTTAATTATTTAATTTATATTAAAATTTTAATATATGCGGGACGGGAGGGGCCTTGCGGTACGAGGAAGCTAAGGCCCATATCCCGTCCCGCAATATTTTTAGTGGGACGGGACGGGACGGGATTTAAAATTTATAAATGAAAAACCACCGGGATCGGGACGGGACCGGGACGGGCCCGGGATTTGCGGGATTTGTGCCCAGCCCTAATCGGACCTCTACCACACACAACCATGGCCGCGAGCATGTGAAGGTAATCCAACGCCAATGTCGGATCTGACCGAAGTTTCTCACCCCTCTTCTTCGACCGTTGAAGGCAGTTCCAAAATGAGTTGGGTTTCAGAATGAACGGCTAGGGTTTCAGGATGGGCTTGTAACTTAATAGAAAACTATTTATAGGGATCTTATTTCCAGCTTACCTTTTTACCCCTTTCCTTAATTAGTTTTAGAATTAAAAAACTATCAGAAAAATGAAGGGGCCTATATTGTATCTAGAAAACAAAAAGGGCTCTATTACCCCATTTTTTTCTCGAAACAGTTAGATATATTTTAAATAATTAATATAAAGGAATATAAATCACAACAAAATAACAGTTTTTTTATATTTTAATATAAAATATTGATAGTTGGATATATATATATATAACTTTATAGTCAAAACTTTCTCATATTATCTCTAAGTCCGATATCTTATCTAATATAAATTTATTTCCTTATATACAAATATTTTCTTTCTATATCTTTATTTTTTTTAAAAGATAAACATATCGATTATGAGTTAAGAAAATCCATATAAATTGATTTCAGCATCACCTGTTTCTTCTCAACTCTTTACGTCGAATTAGGTTTTCTCTCCTTCAAGTTGCAAAAAATCCATGGCGGCTTCTTCATCTTCAAGGAAGATTACTCTAGTGAGAAGCGACAATGAATTCTTCGAAGTAGAGGAAATTGTGGCATTGCAATCGCGGACAGTCGGACACATGATTGAAGACGTCGTCGACGAGAACACATCCCCTCTCCCCAACATCGACGGAAAAATGCTCAGTAAGGTGCTCGAGTACTGCAAGAATCACGCTGAGAGTCCCACGCCATCCGATGAAGATCTCAAGGCCTTCGATTCTGAGTTTACGAAGCTCGAATAGAGCGATATCTTCGAAATATTACTGGTAATTTTCTCTCTGTTTTGATCGGTTTTAATTGAATTAATTGTATTGATCGATTTCAATTGGTGAAAAATTGTATCTTTTAGGTTGCGAACTATCTGGATATCAAGGAGCTTCTGGATTTGCTCTGCTATAGTGTAGAATGTAACACCCCAAATCCGTAGGACTCGGGGCGCTACTGGGCTAGGATCTCACAATGGATCCTGACCCTAGCCTGACAACAAGTTCACTGGATCTTACAACAAGACACAGATAGATTAAAACCAAACATCAAATTGTAATATATATATATATATATATATATATATATATATATATATATATATATATATGAATATGAATATATGTGATACGAGGAATATATAATCCTCGCCTTTGAGTGCTATACAGGGCCGGCCTTGAGGGTGTGCGAGGTGAGCCACCGCTCAGGGCCTCAAATTTAATAAGGGGCCTCATCCGTTTTTCTGATGTATATAAAATATATATTATAGTTTGGTTAAAGTTATAATAAAACGTGTGTAGTCTAGTGGTTGAGCGGGTATGTAGTATACTCTGTTTTCTCACTCGTCCTGAGTTCGACTCTCGCCAACAACATTTTTCATTGTGTTGCTTCACTTTTTTTAAGTGATCCGTGCCCATTTAAATTATTTATCATCACTTTGTTCTTTTTAAATTACTCTAAGCTATTTCAAGTTTTCAACCATTTGCTACGGAAACTTTAATTTTATAAAGGATTAAGTTGGGGCCTTTTTATCCTCATTTTTATATTACTTTTAATTTTAGAGAGAGTGATGTTGAGTTTGAAGTGATTTTTTGGTTAGCTAAAACATAATTTAGAATAAAAATAATAATTTAAGACATATAATATATATATATATATATTTTGCTAACTTATTTATATTAAATTAAAGTGATGTTTTTATCATAAAATTTCACAAATTACTAATTTGATTTATAAAAAAGTCATTTTTATGCTTGTAGATACGATTATTTCGATATTAAATGTTAAACTATTTATAGAAAAAGTCATTTTTATTCTTATAGTTGAGGTTACATTATATTAAATTTTAGTTAAGTGTTTGTTTCATGCAAGGAATTTTTATAATATTTATTAAATGTATAACATTAAATATTTTTTCTATCATTTCTATAATTCGATCAAATGTATAAAATGTGGATGATATAAAATTTTAAAATTTTCAATAGATATAGTAAATTTTAATAATTTAAGATAAGATTTCCTAGAAAAATTTATACGAATTTCATAACCTTTTACCTTTAACGCCTACATTTATATTTTTCAAATTAAAATAAAGATTGTGAATAGTTTAAAAATAATAAACCGATTTTGCGCATTATCTACCCAACAAGTGAAATCAACATGAATACAACACATCAAACTTACGTCTTCTACTTTAACTAATATAATATACACTTATATGATTAATTTCGTAGTATTAAATATTTGATAAATGATAAATATTAAAATTTTAATTTAATTTTTAATATTTAAATTTCACACAGGGCCTCCGTAAATGATTGACCGGCCCTGGTGCTATAGCCAGTTGGGGTGGTATAGGAGCACCTTCTCGTATACCATAAGGAGTGGTAAGTGCCCGTCCCGTATACCAGATCTGGCCTGACTACAGGGAACCTCCCAGACTCCTCTACGGGATGAAAGGGCAAGTTGTCACGGCCACTACAATGGCGGTCACTAAACCATAGGTCGGTAATAATCAACATCGCATGTTATAAAACATATAACAAACACCACTCATGCAAACATCCAATATAAGGATGGTAGCTAAGTAAGTCCTACGGACTTACCTCAACCTCAAGGTACTCTCAAACACGATCCACTCCAATCCGGAGGACAACACTACCTAATAACAAGGCATAAAGAGATATTCAATCTCATATCAATCAAAGGGGTCACACCTAGACCCAAGGGATCCATAAGGATCATATCCAACCTATAAACCTCAAAGCCATAACCGGCACATATCGATATCATGATCATCCTCATCCTATCCTCATACACATACCTAGCATGCCACTAACTCGCTCATACTAGGAAATGAAAGGATCAATACCACTCTAGGTAGATCATGTACAAGACGCACCTGCGTGACAAGAAGGACGCAGGGGAGGAGTGACGGAAGGCGCAGGTGCGGCGGCACTTTCACTCAAGGGCGACGGCACTGAGGCGCAGGGGCGGCGACAGTGCAGAATGTAACCCCCGACTTCCTCTTCGGTTCTTCACGTGATGAATTCACGTCTTCCTTGCCCAGCAACCATACCCATACACATATATATATACATACAAACATTAATACATGCCTAGTAGCTCCAACACATAAGATTCAACTTGTGAAATCCTAAGCTAAGAGAAGGAAAGGAAGGAAAGAAAGAAAGAAAGAAAGAAAGAAAGAAGAAGAGGAACTCACCACTGCTGTGATCCTAAGCCAAGGAAAAGATCAACACAACACCCTCAGCTGGCTCCCAAGCTCAACAACAACACACAACATCATCATCATCATCATCAAAGCCACACAAATTGCTTGCAACTAAGGCAAAACTCAAGAACAAGATCCAAGGGAAAGGAGAGAGAAAAGAACGTGAAGGTAGCTGGAAATGAAGAATGAAACCCTTCATCCTAAGACAAAGGAGAAGGTTAAACGAAGAGGAAAGAGTAAAGCACGGTCCAACGGTCAATAAAGCCGGCTGCAGCTGCAGGAAACCGCAGGGGCGGGTTCCCTGAGCCGCAGGGGTGGAACACAGGACCAGTTGTAGGGGCGGCCCTCTGGACCCGCAGGGACGGCTAAGTCCTAGCTCAACATTAAAGATCAAGGCTCTTACATAGAAGACTTAATTAAGCATATGTGTGTTGAGGATCTAAGGAAGACTTTCAACATCGTGAATGATTTGACTCCCGCGGAGGAAGAGGCGATTAGGAAGGAAAATGAATGGGCGTTCGAGTAAGCTTACAGACCTAAATTAGTGGTCGCGTTTTGATTTGTCTGTCCACCATAGTTGCTTTATAGTTCTTCTCTTTTAGTTTGTTAAGCATAGCAGAACACATACTGCATTTTACTGGTTATAGCCTGAATCTTAGTCAACTTTGTTAATAAAATCTTTTATTTTCTGTTAAAAAAATCTTTTTTTACTGCACTGCGTTTGCACGGATACTAACCCTCTTTCATTGCGGTTTGGTTTACTCCATCCTCACATGTTACTTGCTCTTTTTTCTCATCTTTATTTTAGAAGATTTATCAAGGACATGAACATAAAATTATAAGAGTACAATACTACGTATTAAAGTAACATCCAAAAATTTTCAACTTCAACACATTGTGACAACGTTGAAGTTTAAATAAAAAATCGTAAAAAGTTAAACACAACCGGAATCTGTACACTTTGTAATTTGTTGTTTGTGTCCATAGCAATCATGTTTTTTGATGACAAATATGCAAGTAATTACTTGTATTGTTTTAAATAACATGGATTATTATATGATAAAGTATAAATAATTTTGGTCATATGCTACTTATGTAAAATATAGATCCTCACATTTTCAAAATCTTTTTTAAATTACGAGTGAACTTTGGTAATGTATAATTGTACCATAAGATCATGAACTATTGTGTTATAAAATAAAATGATTCTATACGTAGATATAAACCTCTTTCTTTCTTTATTTATGAGTAAATTGTCGCAAAATTACCTTACTTAATTTTCTTTCGAGGAAATTGGTTAAACAAAACCCTTTTATTTTATTAAAATTAAGCTAGGCATTACTTTCGTAAGAGAGTCGTAAGTTTGAAAATCTATGGGTGAGAGGTTCTAGTTCTAATTTAATTCAACTAGACAAGGTAATTTTCATAAATCACACAAAATTCAAGCAAAGTATTCAAATCCCACATATACCATTAATCAAGTTAAAGATCAAAATAGTAATCAAAGGCTAATTTACTAACACAATATCATCACAGAGGTCATATCATTCCCAGAAGCACATTTTTTTTAGATGCATGCTCAAAGGGAACATCTGATAAGAAATTCAAAACTATCTAAATACAATGCAATGAAAGGAAACATACTAAAAGGATTGCAACTATCCTACCTAGGGATGACAATTTCATCCGAATCCGACGGATATCCGTTCACCTATGTAAGAGCCGTAGTCTTTCGGGCCGGGACCGGACCTTGGCCGAGATTATTTTTGGCCGAGGTTGGTCTTGCCGCCCCCGCGGTGAGTGGCGCCGCCCTTGCGGCTGCTTGGACCGCCCCGGCGGTTTCCGGCGGCTGCAGCCGTCTTCTTTGACCTTGTTGACCCGTGCTTTACCCTTTACTTTGATTCTTCTTACCTTTGGCTGATCAAGGGTATTTCTTCATCTTCTTCTCCAGCTTCTCTCCACGTTCTTTGCTTCTCTTGCTCCCTTGGATCTTGTTCTTGAGTTGTGGAAGAGTTTTGTGAGAGTTTTGTGTGTGTGGTACCTTGTGTGAGTGTTGGCTGAGGTTATGCTGGGCTTGGAAGCCAGCCTTGGTAGCAGTTGAGCTCTCCTGCAGCCTTAGACCACAAGTGTGGTAAGGTTTCTTCTCCTCTCTTCTTTCTTTCTTGCCTTCCTTCATAACTTAGGATTAAATGATTGCCTAGGCACGTTTTGATGCTGGTATGTGTATGTATGTGTTTGGGATTGGCTTTGGATGAGAGAAGACGGGAATTGATCACGTGAAGGACCGAGGAGAAACGCAGAATCACGCTCTACGCAGTCTCCGCCCCCGCGGCCGTGAGTCACCGCCCCCGCGGCGACATTGTCCAGGCGCCAGCGGCCGCCCACGTTCCGTGTCACCGCCCCGCGGCCACATCCCGCCGCGCCCGCGGCCACCTGCTTTCGCCCCTGCGTCCCTTGTGACCCGCAGGTGCGTTTGGTCCCGGATCTACCTAAGGCTAGGTAGATCCTTTTCCTTCCTAGTATGAGTGTTAGTAGCATGCTAGGTGCGAGTTGAGGTTAGAATGAGTTGAGTACGGAACTGTTATGCCGGTTACGGCCTTGAGGATTACGAGTTGGAATATGATCCGTATGGATCCCTTGGGTCTAGGTGTGACCCCTTGTATGGATATGTATATGATGTATGCGTTATACCTTGTTTAGGTTGAGTTGATCTCTAGAGTGGAGCCGAGTTTTCTGAGTCTGTGACTCCTGAGGTTGAGGTAAGTCCATAGGACTTACTTAGCTGCCCTCCATATATTGGGTGTGTGCATGAGTGGTGGATGTTATGCTTTATAGCCCGTATGATATATTGTATTACCGACTTATGATCTATTGACTGCCCATTGTAGGCCCGTGACAACTTGTCCATTCATCCCGCTGGGAGTCTGGAGGTTCTGTTCGGGCAGGCCCGTATGGCTTAGTAGGCCGGCCACCTGCACCACTCTCATAGGGTACACGGGAGGTGGGACCGGATCCCATTCCAGATGGCACCATTCCCGAGAGGCGAGGGTTATATTCCTCGTGTCACATACGTTCATATTGAGTTATTATTTATACGCTGTATGCGCCGGACTATTATTATAAGATAATAAAATGGGTAAATGTGTGACAACATGTTTAATGTTTAAGTTCTGATGTGTGCATGTGCTCTAGCATCTTCCTTTGTATGTGTTTCGTTAGGTAACGGTAATGCCGTGTTGTAGACTTTGCAAGTTAGGACACTGCAGAGTGATCCAGACGGGGCGATCTGCCGAGGGCTCCGTACACTGGGGTTATACTCGTGGATGGGTTTTTTGGATATGTATATATATATGATATGTTTTGTTGTACTCAGCAGTTGTATAAACCTTTTGACATGTTTATATATCAGTTTATGTTTTGGTTTTAATCTGTTTGTGCCTTGTTGTAAGATCGGTGAAATTGTTGTCAGGCTAGGGTCAGGATCCATTGTGAGATCCTAGCCCGGTAGCACCTCGAGTCCCGCGGATTCGGGGTGTTACAAAGGTGGTATCAGAGGCCAGGTTGACAACAATGGCACTTGTAATCTGCGATAAAGGTCTAATAGATAAATAAACAGAACCCGAAAGGGGTCTGACTTTTCAAAAGGTTTTGGTTTTGAAATGAGTACAAAACGTTTTGGGATATCGTGAACGTGAGCCATCGCCTCTCTGAAGATCTCGACAGTATAGGTATATATATGTATAGATAGATACTATCTGCTGTGATGATGTGTTATATACCTATACATACGGCATATATATTGCCATCTGAGTTGGGTTTATGTCCGCTGCAGATGGTTCAGACTAGAGCCTTACCTGCAGCAGGACGGGGTAGAGGCAGACCTCCGTTAGGTAGAGGACGGGGTAGGATCCCTGCTGTTGAGCTGCGTGCAACAGAGGACGTTCAGGCAGAGATTGCTGAGAGTGCCGCCCCTGAGATGGGGGAAGGCACAGTTGGGGGACAGGGTCCACAGCGAGTCTAGTCAGCAGACTCAGACCGTGTCTCCATGGAGGGACCAGCCTTCCGTGAATACATCCGGCGGGTTGAGGAGGCTACCAGGGCAGGTAGACGTGCCCCGGATCTGCCAGCGCATGAGGGGCCATCTGAGAGGTCCCACACCGTTACACAGGTGCTAGCTGCACCGGCACCTGTTGCTGAGATCGTTCGAGTATAGGAGGAGTATAGAGGGCCTCGACCAGACAGTTGGTTGAAGGCTTTCCATCAGATGGGAGTACCCCCTTTCTCTGGGGAGGTGGGGTTGGAGGTAGAGCTGTGGATAGGACACGTAGACTCGGCTCTGGAGTCTATTAGGTGTCCAGCTGATAGACAGGTCGGGTTAGTGCAGAGCTTGTTCAGGGAGTTAGCGCAGCACTTGTGGAGATCCGTACGAGGTCAGGTCACCAGTTATGAGCAGATGAGGTCTATGATCCGAGAGCGTTTATGCCCTGCCTCGCTGAGGAAGGAGAGACTGAGGGATTTTGTGGAGGCCGGGTTCGAGGATGTGCCAGTTTCTGAGGCCATCCGGAGGTTTCAGGAGGAGTTGGCACTGTTAGGATCAGCTGCACCTCCTGCTGATCAGCATGTGTATCTGTTTTCCCGACGGCTGAGGGATGCCACCCGGGCTTATATGGCGGGATTTCATTGTGAGTCCCTGATGGACTACCAGGATCGAGCCGCTGACTATGAGCGTGAGCGGGTCAGTCAGAGGAGAGCTTCTCAGACCCCCCGGTTTGAGAAGAGGCAGCGTACCGAGCAGACTAGCGGTACGGCTGGAGCTGCTGGGTCAGGGCGAGGTCAGAGTCGCCAGAGTCAGCCTTCGCCTACACCGGCTACTGGTAGAGCTCGACAGTGCTATAACTGTGGAGAGTAGGGACATATTAGGCCAGAGTGCCCGAGACAGCCGGTGACTTGCTTCACGTGTGGTGGGCGAGGTCACAGAGCAGTGTTCTGCCGTCAGGGCGGAGCTTCTTCATAGCAGGGTTCTTCACCTGCTGGTGGAGCTGAGTTGTGGGTGGACAGAGGCCACCTCAGCAGCAGCAGACACAGAGACAACAAAAGGTCTCAGATCGTCAGACGGCTCAGGGATCTGCTCCTGGGCCGAGCAAGGTAGAGGTCGTGGTGGGAGCACCACTGACACCCATGGCCCTCAGGGCCGAGTTTTTGAGTTGAGGAGTGCAGAGGAGCCGGCTGCACCTACTACTCCAGGTACCATTCTGATTTATGGCTTACCTGTTCGTGTTTTGTTTGACACGGGTGCTACGCACTCATTCATATATGTTGCTTGTGTTGAGCGTCTGGGTCTAGACACTGTAGAGGGGATGCCCTTTATTATAGGGCTACCCAATGGGGTAGGGTCAGAGGTACCCGTGAGATCCATGACTGTTCCATTTCTGTAGGGACCCGTGTGCTTTTAGTTGACTTCTTTGCCATGCCGCTGGAGCATGAGGAAGTCATCCTTGGTATGGATTGGATGGATAGGCATTCTGCGGTTTTAGATGTGGGTAGGAAGACTGTCACCCTCTCTACCGAGTTTGGTCAGTTAGCGGTTTTCCGAGGTTGGGACCTCAGGAAGGTAAGCATGGTTATCAGTGTTATACAGGCAGCTAGGTTGATTGCCCAGGGTTGTGAGGCCTTCTGGTGTTACGCCATGAAGGAGGGGGAGAGTCCAGCCTTAGAGGATATCCCAGTGGTTGATGAGTTTGCGGATGTGTTTGCTGAGCCGTCCAGTTTGCCACCTCAGAGGAGTGTGGACTTTGGGATTGATTTAGAGCCGGGTACGAGACCGATCTTGAAGGCCCCATACCGGATGGCGACTGTCGAGATGTTAGAGCTGGAGAAGCAACTCGAGGAGTTGGCTGAGAAGGGCTTCATTCGCCATAGCGTATCCCCATGGGGGGCACCGGTCCTCTTCGTACGGAAGAAGGACGGATCGTTGAGGCTATGCATAGATTACCGAGAGCTGAATAAGGTGACCATCAAGAACAAGTATCCGTTTTCACGCATTGATGATTTGCTGGATCATATATAGGGAGCTTCAGTGTTCTCCAGGATAGACCTGCGCTCAGGATATCACCAGCTGAGGGTGAGAGAGTAGGATGTGCATAGAACGGGATTTCGGACCCGTTATGGACACTACGAGTTTGTAGTGATGCCATTCGGGCTCACGAATGCCCCGGCAGTTTTCATGGAGTTGATGAACAACATCTTCATCGACTTCCTGGATCAGTTTGTGGTGGTCTTTATAGATGACATCCTGGTGTACTCTCGCAGCAGAGAGGAGCATGCAGGACATTTGAGGACGGTACTACAGGTTTTGCGGGATAGAGAACTTTATGCGAAGTTCTCTAAGTGCGAGTTTTGGATGCCAGAGGTAGCATTCCTGGGTCATATTGTTTCCGCCGAGGGGATCAAGGTTGATCCAGCGAAGATTGAGGCAGTAGCGGCGTGGATGACACCGACGAACGTCAAGGAGGTACGTAGCTTTCTTGGCCTAGCCAGTTATTACAGACGCTTTGTGGAGGGATTTTCCGTGATTGCCCGTCCACTGACGAGTTTGCTGAGGAAGACTACCAGATTTGTGTGGTCTGATCAATGTATGCGGAGTTTTGAGGAGCTGAAGAGACGTTTGACGTCTGCTCCTGTTTTGGCACAGCCAGAGGGTACAACTGACTTCGTGGTTTATAGTGATGCATCCAAGCTTGGCTTAGGATGTGTGTTGATGCAGCGGAGCAGAGTGATTGCTTATGCATCTCGGAAGCTGAAGACGTATGAGGAGAACTACCCGACTCATGATCTGGAGTTGGCCGCGGTAGTTCATGCACTGAAGATTTGGAGACATTACATGTATGGTGCCACATGCCAGACCTTCACCGACCATCAGAGTTTGAAGTATATTTTTACGCAGCGGGAGTTGAATAACCGCCAGCGTAGGTGGCTCGAGCTGATTAAGGATTTTGACTTGGAGATTCTGTATCATCCGGGGAAGGCGAACGTTGTCGCCGACGCCCTGAGCCGGAAGACGCCTCGAGAGCAGGCGATCGCGAGATTGACAGTACAGTCTCAGCTGCAGAGAGACCTGAGATGGTTAGAGTTGGACATCCAGTTTCCTGATGAGGATGCCCGACTGATTATCTTATAGGTTCTACCTGATCTGTTGGGGGAGATCCAACAGAAGCAGGAGACCTGCCCGATGTTGCTGAGGATACGGGAGAGGATGTCTCGAGATGAGGCACCACAGTTCCTTCTGGGGGCAGATGGAGTGTTGAGACGCCGAGGTCGCATCTGTGTACCTGCTGACACAGATTTACGTCAGAGGATTCTACAGGAGGCTCACTGTACACCTTACTCGGTACATCCAGGTACGAGTAAGATGTATCAGGATTTGAGACGTATATACTGGTGGGGTGGGCTGAAGCCCGATGTGGCCAGATTTGTGGCACAGTGTGCGACCTGCCAGCAGGTCAAGATCGAGCATTTCAGACCTGGGGGCGAGCTTCATCCACTTCCTGTTCCACAGAGGAAGTGGGAAGACGTCACCATGGATTTTGTGACCGGATTGAGATTGAGCCGGGGTTATGATGCTATCTGGGTCATTGTGGACAGATTGACGAAGACGGCACGTTTTGTTCCGATCAGGGAGACGTGGCCGGTGAGCAGACTAGCTGAGGAGTACACTAGGCAGATAGTGAGACTCCATGGGGTGCCGAGGACGATCGTCTCTGACAGAGATGGGCGATTTACCTCGAGGTTTTGGCAGCAAATTCAGACTGCCCTGGGGACGAGTTTACATTTCACGACGGCGTTTCATCCTCAGACCGATGGTCAGTCAGAGAGGACCATTCAGACGCTGGAGGATATGCTGCGAGCTTGTGTGTTGGATTGGGGACAAGTGTGGACGGATCACCTCCCATTAGTTGAGTTCTCATACAACAACAGTTGACATGCATCTATTGGGATGGCCCCATATGAGGCACTGTATGGATAGAGATGTCGGACTCCGTTATGTTGGGATGAGCAGAGCAGTGTCAGCGGTATAGCCCCTGATCAGATTCAGGATGATATGGCCCGAGTAGCCGTGATTAGAGAGCGACTGTTGACGGCTCAAAGCCGTCAGAAGTCGTATGCAGATAGGAGACGCATACCTCTAGAGTTCCGAGTTGGAGCCCGTGTGTGGCTGAGAGTGTCCCCGACACGAGGTGTGAGGAGATTCGGCATTAAGGGGAAGTTGAGCCCCCGATATGTCGGACCATTCGAGATTCTGGATCGGGTTGGGAGCGCAGCCTACAGATTGGCTTTGCCTCCGAGATTAGAGGGTGTTCACCTTGTGTTCCACGTGTCTCAGTTGAGGGAGTATATACCAGACCCGAGACACATTGTGAGTTATGATGATTTGGTGGTTGAGCCGGACCACACGTTTGTTGAGCATCCTATTGTAGTCCTAGAGCGAGGTATGAGACGCCTGCGTTCGAAGGACATTCCTATGTTGAGGATACAGTGGTCGAGACGTGGACCTGAGGAGGCTACTTGGGAGACTGAGGATAGTATCCAGAGGAACTATCCATAGTTCTATGTTGGGATAGAGGTACTAGTGGGATCACCGGGTAGATTTTAGTATTACCTCGGTGAGTGTTATATGCTTATGTGTTTATGTGCTTATATGCCATACTGTGTTTATTTCGTGCTAATTGTGATGTGTGTATGATCTGTTACAAATCCTGTTGTGCTAGTACGACCGATAGGTATAGCTAGAGATGGTTCTTACCTTCATGCTATCTCGAGATATGTAGGATTGGATGGAAATATCTTCTCCATGCCCCGATGTTGGTTTGGCTAGAGACGCTTCTCTCTATGCCCCGGATAGGATTGTGATCTTTTGCGGGAGATGATGTTTCTCCACGCCTGTGTTGAGGTTATAGCGTATGGTTGAGGCCAGGTATGTGTTATGATACCTCTATGTTAGAGAGTGTATCCCGGTTTTGAGGTTATGTGCTTTCGAGGTTTATGCAAGTTTCGGGACGAAACTTGTTTTCAGGGGGGAGAGATGTAAGAGCCGTAGTCTTTCGGGCCGGGACCGGACCTTGGCCGAGATTAGCTTTGGCCGAGGTTGGTCTTCCCGCCCCCGCGGTGAGTGGCGCCGCCCTTGCGGCTGCTTGGACCGCCCCCGCGGTTTCCGGCGGCTACAGCCGTCTTCTTTGACCTTGTTGACCCGTGCTTTACCCTTTACTTTGCTCCTTCTTACCTTTGGCTGATCAAGGGTATTTCTTCATCTTCTTCTCCAGCTTATCTCCACGTTCTTTGCTTCCCTTGCTCCCTTGGATCTTGTTCTTGAGTTGTGGAAGAGTTTTGTGAGAGTTTTGTGTGTGTGGTACCGTGTGTGAGTGTTGGCTGAGGTTATGCTGGGCTTGGAAGCCAGCCTTGGTAGCAGTTGAGCTCTCCTGCAGCCTTAGACCACAAGTGTGGTAAGGTTTCTTCTCCTCTCTTCTTTCTTGCCTTCCTTCATAGCTTAGGATTAAATGATTGCCTAGGCACGTTTTGATGCTGGTATGTGTATGTATGTGTTTGGGATTGGCTTTGGATGAGAGAAGACGGGAATTGATCACGTGAAGGACCGAGGAGAAACGCAGAATCACGCTTTGTGCAGTCTCCGCCCCCGCGGCCATGAGTCACCGCCCCCGCGGCGACATTGTCCAGGCCTCAGCGTTGCGCTAGCGGGTGCCAGCGGCCGCCCACGTTCCGTGTCACCGCCCCCGCGGCCACATCCCGCCGTGCCCGCGGCCACCTGCTTTCGCCCCTGCGTCCCTTGTGACCCGCAGGTGCGTTTGGTCCCGGATCTACCTAAGGCTAGGTAGATCCTTTTCCTTCCTAGTATGAGTGTTAGTAGCATGCTAGGTGCGAGTTGAGGTTAGAATGAGTTGAGTACGGAAGTGTTATGCCGGTTACGACCTTGAGGATTACGAGTTGGAATATGATCCGTATGGATCCCTTGGGTCTAGGTGTGACCCCTTGTATGGATATGTATATGATGTATGCGTTATACCTTGTTTAGGTTGAGTTGATCTCCAGAGCGGAGCCGAGTTTTCTGAGTCTGTGACTCCCGAGGTTGAGGTAAGTCCATAGGACTTACTTAGCTGCCCTCCATATATTGGATGTGTGCATGAGTGGTGGATGTTATGCTTTATAGCCCGTATGATATATTGTATTACCGACCTATGGTCTATTGACTGCCCATTGTAGGGCCGTGACAACTTGTCCATTCATCCCGCTGAGAGTCTAGAGGTTCTCTTCGGGCAGGCCCGTATGACTAAGTGGCCGGCCACCTGCACCACTCTTATAGGGTACACGGGAGGTGGGACCGGATCCCATTCCAGCTGGCACCATTCCCGAGAGGCGAGGGTTATATTCCTCGTGTCACATACGTTCATATTGAGTTATTATTTATACGTTGTATGCGCCGGACTATTATTATAAGATAATAAAATAGGTAAATGTGTGACAACATGTTTAATGTTTAAGTTCTGACGTGTGCATGTGCTCTAGCATCTTCCTTTGTATGTGTTTGGTTAGGTAACGGTGTAATGTCGTGTTGTAGACTTTGCAGGTTAGGACACTGCAGAGTGATCCAGACGGGGCGATCTGCTGAGGGCTCCGTACACTGGGGTTATACTCGTGGATGGGTATTTTGGATATGTATATATATATGATATGTTTTGTTGTACTCAGCAGTTGTATAAACCTTTTGACATGTTTATATATCAGTTTATGTTTTGGTTTTAATCTGTTTGTGCCTTGTTGTAAGATCGGTGAAATTGTTGTCAGGCTAGGGTCAGGATCCATTGTGAGATCCTAGCCCGGTAGCACCTCGAGTCCCGCGGATTCGGGGTGTTACAACCTAATCCATCATAAAAGGGTGAAAATCCGATATAAAGCGGGTGCAAACGGATGGCGGGTGAAGCGGGTGGTGGGTCGGGTAGGATTCGGTTGGACGTTTCATCCATCCGTCACCCGATCCATCATCCATCCACCCATCCGACCCGCTACCACCCGTTAAAAATATATTTTGATAAAGATTTTTTTTTCCAATTTATACTTTTAGAGTTTACCTAGTATATAAGCCAACAAAACCCTAATTTTGGTTCATTGTATTTGTCGTCTGTTGATGACCGCCGCGGTGACGCCCAACCCTAGTCTTCGACTTCTTTATACTTCTTAGTCCTTCGTTCACCTGAATCTCCGTCCAGCCCAGCCTTGAATGATCTTCGTTCTTCTCCTCTTCTATTGAACTTTGAGGCAAATCAATGAGGACCAAAGTATCTCTTCGTTTGATGTCCGCATTTCTCGTAGGTTTTCGGTAGGTGGGTAAGTGAGTTCGATTCTTCCTTTTCGTTTCAGTTCTTCATTCCTTACCTAGTTTTCTCGTGTTCTTGTAGGTTTTCGACCTTTTTTTTTTGACCATAGGGAAGATTTTGTTTACTATAAGTTCCGTTCTACATATTTTCTGGTAATTGGTAAGTAAGTTTGTTCTACTGAAAACCTCTTTGGTTCTTCCTCTTTGTTTGGGGTTGACTATTGCGATCAAAACGATTACAAGTGCGCTTTGTTATTGTAATTGTAGTTGGAAATCTTGTTGTAATCAAGCGAGGTTGATTATTGACTACCATGCTGTCATTCATTGTCCTGGAGGCACTCATCTGAGGTGGAGGGCAAGGAAGAACCCAATTGGTTCTTCCTCTTTCTGGAGGCACTCAAGCTAGAACTTCAGCTACTCCTTTGTTGACGTGCATGGTTGTAACTTTGGATTGAATATGGGTGACAAAAGCGATTGAGATGGATGCAGAAGCAAATGTTGATTCGATCTAGAGATATCAAACAAGCCGTTGAAGTGGATCGATTAGTTGATTATTGAGAAGAATCCTCGAATATGAGTTTCTGGATCGAAGACTAGATCCAAGGAAGAATTTTGAGAGGTTGCAAGAGAAAGTGATGCCCAAGCTAAGTAGGAGGAAATACTTCGTAAATTTGAACATGAAAAAAACAAGTGAGACAACATATCCTTATATAGAAGGTGTTGGCTAAATATGAGCCAAAACAATAGGCCAAAAGAAATACATAAATGGGAGGCCCAATAGGAAATATTTGAAGGGAGTATTCTATAATGAATATTCCTTTTATTAAAATAATAGAAAAACATGGGAATGTAGTCAAAAATGTGTTAGCTTCATGTCATGGTGTCGGGAAGACGAGACATGCCGCTAACAAGTCCAAAAGGCATGGAAGAAGCCGATAGTATATGTCATGGTGGTGTGGAGACACGACATGCCACTAACGGGTCCAAGTGAAGCGATTGTGCAAATGATGATAAATCTGGTAGCTTTGGTGATGACTTTTGGCTCGAGAGCTTGTGAACGGTCCATCAGAGTAAACCCTCAAAGTCTCGTCCTCATCATCTACGATCAAGGTAGTCAAGGGCGCATCACAAAATTTAACACAAAAGGTGATCGATATTCAACACATATGGTTATTCATCCAATATTGATTACCTTCACTTAAAAGATATATATGGAAAAGATATATATGGAGATCGATAAAATAATATAAAAATTAAAATGGATAAACAATAAAGGCTGGAAAAAAGGGTGAAATGGGAGAGTATTCCATTTTTGTAGAGATGATCATTAAGTAGGCTCCTTTTCATTTCAATGGACAAATTAGGTCCCTCCTACTTATCTTTAAACATTAATTGAAAGGGTAAATTAGGAATATGAAATTACTCAAGCCCAAGCCCAAACCCAATTGGTTTAATGAAA
Source organism: Fagopyrum tataricum (assembly GCA_002319775.1). NCBI lineage: Eukaryota > Viridiplantae > Streptophyta > Magnoliopsida > Caryophyllales > Polygonaceae > Fagopyrum > Fagopyrum tataricum. The sequence continues at coordinate 43,576,882 of CM008284.1, read as the reverse complement.
GCCCAATTGTTTTAATAAAAGCCTAAACCCAATTGGTTTAATGAAAGCTCAAATGTTTTAATGAAAGCCCAAATATTTTAATAAAGTTCAAATATTTTAATAAAACTCAAATGTTTTAATGAAGGTTACGCCTGAACCCAACACACAAGAATAGGACAGAACTCAATACACAAGCATAGGACAAGACCTAATACACAAGCCTACGCCCGGACCCAATACACAAGGATAGGACATAGCCTAATACACAAGCATACACTCGGGTCCAATACACAAGCCTACGTTCGGGCCCAATACACAAGGATAGGACAAAGCCCAATACACAAGCCTACGCTCGGGTCCAATACACAAGCCTACGCTCGGGTCCAATACAAAAGGATAGGACATAGCCTAATACACAAGCCTACGCTCGGGTCTAAATCACAAGCATATGACAGGGCCCAATACACAAGCCTACACCTGGGCCCAATACAAAATATTAATAAATCTTATAGTTATTGAGTTTCGAACTCTGGATGAGAGACCCTTCCTCCCACTCTTATACCAATTGGACTAGTTATACTTAAAATAAAATGTTAATACACAATATTGATACACAATTTCAAATACACACTCCCGTCATTTACAAAAGTATGTCGTTTACACATGGTCAATTACACAAGTCTAAGCTTCAAATACACACTTCCGTCGTTTACAAAAGCCCGTTGTTTACACAAGGTCAAATCACACAAGTCTAAGTTCAACCGAGTTACACAAGCCCATTCGAGTTACACAAGTTCAAGCACAATCAAGATACACAAGTTCAAGCGCAATCGAGTTACACAAGCTCAAGCCCACTTAGAATTCAGCTTATTAAGAATAAAATTATAAAGACCATCGTCACTCGATTCGATACTTCTCCCGTCCATTCTACCAACAACTATTCCATCTCTAGAGCCTGTCCATTTAATGGTATCCACCTTGACATATTGCACAATCAAAGCGCTCTGGCTCCAACAAAAAGAACCTGAATATGAGTAAATTAATTTGGTATATATACATAAAAGTTTCTAGATTTAAACTTGTATTCTTGCAGTAATTTCAAAAGAAAACAAAAACAAACTCACTTGTTTTTCAACATAGACATATTAAATGAGTATACAAAGTGTTCATAATATCATTTGAGTCATTGGACTCAATGGTTAATACAAAATCTCCCTAAACCATTCAACATTTGAAATAAAAGATCAGATGGAAAATCGTGCAGAACTATTCTTAAGCCAATAGCAACATAACTTTCTCTCACCAAAGTAGGAGCTAAACTATATCAACCGACTGATTTCATGCCCGATAACCACTCCGGCACGCTCACTTCGCTGCTTTTTTTTTTTCATTTTTAGTGATAATTCTTGAACAACTCATTTAACTACAAATATGAGAAGATTTAAGCCTGCTTTGCTGAAGTGAAGATTGAGCAGTTCCGGCTTGGTTGAAGCTAACAACTCACCTTCTTGGCATTTTGAAGAAGAGGACACACACAAAGAAAGAAAAGGAAAGCTACTGTTGACATTTGGAGTTCCAACAATGAAAAATTTCAGGAAGAGAAGTCAAATTGGATACTATAGGGTGGCAAAACTGGTTTCATAATTGTATCTTCACTTGGTGGTGACTGCATCAATGAATATGTTAATTATTATCCTGACGGAACCCACTACTGAGATGCATATATATATATATACCCATGACTTACATACCTCAGTTGCAACAACTAATTGACTCTTTCATCCAAGCTTCTACGCATGAAGCTTCAACTGAAATTCATCATCAATGAGTTACATCAGACCAATGATCTACTTTTTTCAAAAGCACAAGCTTCATGATAAAATAAATGAAGACACACCCTATACTTACTAAAGCGGGTTGTTCAACAAGGCTACAATTTTAGTATCATTCGGTACCACAACATGTCAACAAAGATTCGCATCAAGAGTTCAAATAAATCAACATATGAATCATCCTGAAATAAATGAACAACTAATACAAAGATAAGTATATAATCTCTTAGTCAAAAAATAAAACGGTAAAGCAATCACTAACAAGAAGAAACAGAGAAACCATACAAGTGTATGTGATTTCTCTGACAAAATGATATTTTGTAATAATTCAAGATTAATAGATTATGCAGTTGCAATTAATCAGGATACGTAAGCTTAAAGGGGAAGCTTTGCTCTCTATTCTTTGTTAGAACACTTGTTTTTAACTTTAAATTTCCCAAAAACCAGCAAGTTTTTCCTGCAATTGAAGATTTGCCAAGCTATATACAAGTTGAATGAGAACAGAGCCTAACAAAAATTACCATTACTAGTTGGAAGATGAAAGGAAAAGAGATTGTCTCTTATGGAACAGTCGACGATAAGCTCCTCCATGGAACATTGGAAGTGACCATTTTTCACGCAACTCCAAGTACTCAAAACTTACCATTACTTCAAAATAGGGTCAGCCCGGCGATGCTCGTTGTAACCGGCAGCGGCGCCGACAACAGGATCGAGGAAAGAGCGAGTGTTGCTGAGAAGGCCTTCAAAGAAGGAGTTTGCAATTGAAATCGTCGGTTTAGTTAATCTAGAAACCCTAGATGCCTTTTTATGTCAAATTCCGTTTATACCCCTTATATTAAGGGTTTTTAAAATTAAAATTAGGCTGTGTTTGCTAAGTAGAAAACACTAGTGATTTCCGCTGTTTATTTGTGTTTTGAATATATAGCTGTTTGGAAGACACAAAAAACTAGTGATATGTGTTTTTTTTTTGTGTTTTAAAAACCCGGATGGTAGGGAGGGTTTGTGTTTTTTCAGGTGTGTTTTTAAAACAAAAAGACTACGGTGTCCCCACTTTTTAACATAATTACTAAATAACCGGGTATATAACACCATGTGGCCTCTGGTTTCAGTCGTTATTTTTCCGACATTGTTATCCTGTTCCTTTGATGACGCCGCCTCCCGCCTCTGGTTTCCGGCCGCTGCTCTTCCTTTCGCCGCCCCTTCCCGCCTTCAACTCTACATTCCGGCGACAAATATCTATTTCCCGAACTTCCCATCTTTTATTTTCTCAATTCCCCTTTCTGAATATGAATCTGAAGATGTTTGCCCTATATCTGAATCAACAATAGCCCTCTGTTTGTAGTATTTGTGTTGTTTTCGTGTATTTGTCAATATTTGCCCTAGATCTGAATCAACAATAGCCCTTGTTTTCATGTGATATGTTTACTTTTACCCCATTGATTTTCCTGATCAAATTTAAGCCTCCATTGTTGCATTTTGTGTATTGTGCTAATGTCGATTGACTAGAATGGTAAGTGACAGTCATTTTACTTTTTATGCTATGGCAAACACATCTTCACTAATGTTGAAAGTATTCAAAATTCAATCACATTATTCTTACACGCTGAGCACATCAGCATATAGACAAAAATGCCTTACTTCTCATATTAGTCTTGCAGGAAGGGAGATTTTTAGCATCGGTTGTACAAATTCATGCAAGGCCAATATGAGAAGTAAGGCATTAGAAAGAGGCCTTTGGATTAGGAATACAAATTAGATTTTTTGAATGATATTTTTAGCATCAGTTGGTAAACTAGCATTAGAAATACAAATTAGATTTGTGATTGATTTGTTGGGTTGTCATGAAATTGCTGGTAAAAGAGGATTTTCAATGCCTTTTGAAGGAGATTCAGTGTTATAGAGGTGTAAGGCATATCCAAGGGTTGTCTTGTAGAGGACAACGAACAAAGAACAATTGCAGGACCCTCAAGAGTAAGAAAATTTCCATTGCTGAAAAGAAGAAGGATCTTGGAGCTAAGTAATTCATTCAGTAACTGTGGCTCGTACAACTTGTTGTATTTTTGTATGTCTAAAATATTATTCAGTTGAACTAGTGGATCTTGAATTCTTTATCAATACCACCACCACTAATGCATTTTGTTGTTGGAGTATGTTATAAAGTGACCATCTTTGACTTGCAAATTAGACATTGGAGTCTATTATAAAGTGACCATCTTTCATGGCTCTTGCATTTTGCTGTTGAAGGCTCCTGGAGCTAAGTAATTCATTCAGTAATTCATTCACAATGCTACTAATTCATTAGCTAAAATGATGATTATTGAGAAAGCTTTAGAAGCTAGTTTCATTTCCTTTAACAGTAGCTTCAATCTTGTGCTGTTTTTTTTAATGTAGTTTTGCTTATTTACAGTTTTGTTCATGTTTCCTGAATATGTCGGTATAACTTGATAACATTCAAAATTGATAAGTTTTATGCATCGTCTTGAAAGAACCATACCAAACTACATCTAGGAAACATGATAAGACAAGCATGAGTGGAAGAGCCTTAGTCTTTGGAGCTAGTTTTGGCCTTAGCCGCCCCCGCGGGTTCATGGAGCCACCCCAGCGGCTCGTCCAGTATCCACCCCTGCGGCTCAAGGAACCACCCCTGCGGTTTCTTGCGGCTGCAGCCGGCTTTGTTGACCTTTGACTTGTGCTTTACTCTTTTCTTCCTTCCTTCTTAAGCCTCGTCCTTGGCTCGTGATCAGGGGTTTCCCCTTCCTTTCCCAGCCAATTCACGTCCTTCTTGCTTGTCCTTCTCTCCTTCTTGATCTTGTGTGAGTTTTCTTGAGTTTGCAAGAGAGTTGAGTGTTGTTGTGGTTGATGATGATGATAGATGTTGTTGCTGAACTTGGAAGCCAGCTGAGCTAGTGGTTGTGGATCTCTTCCTTGCTTAGACCAGCAGTAGAGGTGAGCTCTTTGTTTCTCCTTCCTTTCTTCTTCCTTGATTCCTCTTCCTAGCTTAGGATTAGATGCATGTTGAGGTATATTGATGTTGGTTTATGTATGTTTATGTATGTGCTTGGTTTTGGATGAGGGAAGACGTGATTTGATCACGTGAAGAGCCGAAGAGGAATCGCGGGATCACACTCTGCACTGTCGCCGCCCCCGCGCCTGGAAGCCGCCGCCCCTGCGGGAGCCGTGTCACAGCGCCTGCGCCCGTGCATGCGCTTGCCTGCGGCCGCTGTCACCGTGCCTGCGGCCGAGCATCGCTGCGCCTGCGGGTTGCCTTGTTCCGCCCCTGCGTCTCTCTTGTCACGCAGGTGCGTCTTGTTCCGGGTCTACCTAGAGTAAGGTAGATCCTTTTCTTTCCTAGTATGAGCGGTTTAGTGGCATGCTAGGTACGTATAGGAGGATAGAATGAGGATGATCATGATATCGTTTATGCCGGTTATGGCTTTGAGGTTTATGAGTTAGGATATGATCCTTATGGATCCCTTGGGTCTAGGTGTGACCCCTTTGATGGATATGAGTTTGATATATTGTTATGCCTTGTTACTAGGCAGTGTTGTCCTCCAGATTGGAGTGGACCGGGTTGAGAGTTTATCGTAGTTGAGACTAATTCTGAGTTTGAGGTAAGTCTATAGGACTTACTTAGCTACCATCCTTATATTGAATGTATGCATGAGTGGTGATTGTTATATGCTATATAGCATGCGATAATGATGATTACCGACCTATTGTTTAGTGATCACCCATTGTAGTGGTTGTGACAACTTGTCTTTCATCCCGTAGTGGAGTTTGGGAGGTTCTTTGTAGTTAGGTCAGATCTAGTATACGGGAAGGACACTCACCACTCCTTATGGTATACGGGATCGTGCGCTTTTACCACTCCAGCTGGCTATAGCACTCAAAGGCGAGGATTATATTCCTCGTGTCACATATATTCATATTCAGATATATATATATATATATATATATATATATATATATATATATATATATATATATATATATATATATATATATATATATATATATATATATATATATATATATATATATATATATATATATATATATACGATGGGTGATTGGACGTTATAAAGATAATAAACCGGGTAAATGTGTGATAACATGATGAGGTGTTTATGTTTCTCTGATGTGTGTTTGTGCTTCTGCATCTTCTTATATATGTGTATGGTTAGCTAACGGTTTTATACCGTGTTGTAGATCCTTTGCAGGTTAGGAGAGCTGCAGAGTGATCCAAAGGGGCGATCCGCTGAGGGCTCCGTACACTGGGATTATATGTGGGATACGGGATATTTTATGATGTACGGTCTTATGTTTTGGTTTGTACTCAACGATTCTTCTGTATTACCTTTTGATATGTGTGTGTGTATATATATATATATATATATATCAGTTTGATGTTTTGTTTTAATCTATCTGTGCCTTGTTGTAAGATTCAGTGAACTTGTTATCAGGCTAGGGTCATGATCCATTGTTAGATCCTAGCCCAGTAGCGCCTCGAGTCCTACGGATTCGGGGTGTTACAAAGTTGGTATCAGAGCCAGGTTGACAACAATGGCACTTGCAATCTGCGATAAAGGTCGTATAGATAAATAAACAGAACCCGAATGGGATCTGACTTTTCAAAAGGTTTTTGTTTTGAAATGGGTACAAATGTTTTGGGATATCGTGTACGTGAGTCATCGCCCCTCTGAAGATTTTGACAGTATAGATATATATAGATATTCTGTTGTGATTGATTTGATATATATCTATACATATGGCATATATATAGCCTTCTAAGTTAGGTTTACGTCCTATGTAGATGGTTCAGACTAGAGCCTTACCTGCAGTTGGACGAGGTAGAGGTAGACCCCCTCTAGGTAGAGGACGGGGTAGGACTCCCGTTGTTGATCCACGTGCAGCGGAAGAGGTTCACGAGGACGTTGCTGAGAGTGTCGTTCTTGAGACTGGGAACGGGGCAGCTGAGAGATAGGGATCTCAGAGAGTCCATTCAGATGACTCGGATCGTTTCTCTATGGAGGGACCAGCCTTCCGCGAGTATATCAGGCGTGTGGAAGAGGCTGCCAGAGCAGGTAGGCGTGCCCTAGACCTGCGGGCACAGGAGGGATCATCTGGGAGATCCCACGGGGTTACTCAGGTGCCAGTTGCACCGGCACCTGCTGTTGAGATTGCTAGAGTTACAAAGGAGCTTAGAGGGCCTAGACTAGACACATGGTTGAAGGCTTTTCATCAGATAGGAGTACCCCCTTTCTCTGGTAAGGTGGGGTTAGAGGTTGAGCTCTGGATTGGACATGTGGACTCAACTCTGGAGTCCATTAGATGTCCAGTGGATAGGCAGAATGAGTTGATGCACACTCTGTTCAGAGATTTGGCACAACACTGGTGGAGGTCTGTACGAGTACAGGTTAGTAGTTATGATCAGATGAGGACCATGATCAAAGAGCGTTTCTGCCCTACCTCACTAAGGAGGGAGAAACTGCGCGATTTTGTCGAGGCTGGATTTGAGGTTGTACCAGTCTCAGAGGCTATCAGGAGATTCCAGGAGGAGCTGGCATTACTGGGACAGAGCTTCCGACTATGAGAGGGAGCGAGCTGGACAGAGGAGAGCTTCTCAGACCGGAGGGTTTGAGAAAAGGCAGTGTACTGGGCAGACTAGCGGTACTGGTGGAGCTGTTGGTACCGGGCGAGGCCTGAGACGCCAGAGTTATTCCTCGTCTGCATGGTTGCAGATAAGGGACGGCAGTGTTATAACTGCGGTGATCCTGGACATATACGACCAGAGTGTACGAGGCCTCTAGCGACTTGCTACACCTGTGGTAGACCAGGTCATAAGGCTGTTTTCTGCCGACAGGACGGAGCTTCATCTCAACAGGGTTCTTCCCCTACCAGTGTAGCGGAAGGTGGGCAGAGGCCACATCAGCAGCAACAGACACAAGGACAACAGAGGGTCCCAGATCGCCCTACGACTCAGGGATCTGCTCCTGGGCCGAGTAGAGGTAGAGGTCGTGGTGGGAGCACCACTGATACCAGAGGAGCTCAGGGCAGAGTCTTTGAGCTTAGGAGTGCAGAGGAGCCAACTGCACCGACTGCTACAAGTACCATTCTGATTCATGGTTTACCTGTAAGAGTTTTGTTTGATACGGGTGCTACGCATTCTTTTATATTTGATGCCTGTGTAGAGCGTCTGAGTCTAGATACGATTGAGGGGATGCCCTTTATTATAGGGTTACCCGATGGTGGTAGGGTCAGAGGTACCCGTGAGATTCATGGTTGTCCCATTTCTGTAGGGACTCGTGTGTTACTAGTTGACTTCTTTGTCATGCCATTAGAGCATGAAGAAGTCATTCTAGGTATGGATTGGATGGATAGACATTCTGCAGTCTTAGATGTAGGTAGGAGGACAGTTACCCTCTCTACCGAGTTAGGTCAGATAGAGGTTTTCCGAGGTTGGGACCTTGGAAAGACAGGCATGGTTATCAGTGCGATACGGGCAGCTAGACTGATTGCATAGGGTTGTGAGGCCTTCTGGTGTTATGCCATGAAGGAGGGGGAGAGTCCAACATTAGAGGATATCCTAGTTGTTTGTGCGTTTACAGATGTATTTGTTGAGCCGTCCAGTTTGCCACCTCAGAGGAGTGTGGACTTCGGTATTGAGTTAGAGCCTGGTACGAGACCGATCTCGAAGGCCCCATACCGGATGGCGCTTGTCGAGATGCTGGAGCTGAAGAAGCAACTCGAGGAGTTGGCTGAGAAGGGTTTTATCCGCCCTAGCGAATCCCCATAGGGAGCACCTGTCCTCTTCGTACGAAAGAAGTACGGATCGTTGAGATTGTGTATAGATTACAAAGAGCTGAACAAGGTGACCATCAAGAACAAGTATTCATTGCCGCGTATTGATGACTTGTTAGATCAACTTCAAGGAGCGACTGTATTCTCCAAGATTGACCTGCACTCAGGATATCACCAGCTGAGGGTGAGAGAGCAGGATGTGCACAAGATAGCATTCCGGACCAGATATGGACACTATGAGTTTGTAGTGATGCCATTTGGGCTTACGAACGCCTCAACAGTTTTTATGGAGTTGATGAACAGCATCTTCATTGACTTCCTGGATCAGTTTGTGGTGGTCTTCATAGATGACATTTTGGTGTACTCTCGCAGCAGAGAGGAGCATGCAGGACAACTGATGACTATATTGCAGGTTTTACGAGATAGAGAACTTTATGCTAAGTTCTCTAAGTGCGAGTTCTGGATGCCAGAGGTAGCATTCCTGGGTCACATTGTTTCCGCCCAGGGGATCAAGGTTGATCCGGCAAAGATATAGGCAGTAGCAGCATGGATGACACCGACGAACGTCAAGGAAGTACGTAGCTTTCTTGGCCTAGCCGGTTATTACCGACGCTTTGTGAAGGGATTTTCTGTGATTGCCCGTCCACTGACGAGTCTGCTGAGGAAAACTACCAGGTTTGTATGGTCTGATTAGTGTATGTAGAGTTTTGAGGAGCTGAAGAGATGTCTGACTTCTGCTCCTATTTTGGCGCAGTCAGAGGGTACAGAGGATTTTTTGGTATACAGTGATGCATCCAAGCTAGGCTTGGGATGTGTGTTGATGCAGAGAGGCTGAGTGATTGCATATGCGTTTAGCCAGCTGAAGACGTATGAGGAGAACTACCCGACTCATGATTTGGAGTTGGCAGCGGTAGTTCATGCCTTGAAGATCTGAAGACATTACATGTATGGTGCTATATGTCAGATCTTCACAGACCATAAGAGTCTGAAGTACATTTTCACGCAGCGGAAATTGAATAACCGTCTGCGTAGTTGGCTTTAGTTGATCAAGGACTTTGATCTGGAGATTTTGTATCATCCAGGGAAGGCGAACGTTGTCGCCGACGCCCTGAGCAGGAAGACGCCTCGAGAGCAGGCGATTGCGAGGTTGACAGTTCAGCATCAGTTGTAGAGAGACCTGATTTGGTTAGAGTTGGACATCCAGTTTCCTGATGAGGATGCCTAGCTGCGTACTTTAGAGGTTCTTCCTGATCTGTTGGGTGAGATCCAACAGAAGTAGGAGACCTGCCCGACACTGACGAGGATACGAGAGAGGATGTCTCGGGATGAGGCACCACAGTTCCTTCTGGGAGCAGATGGAGTGTTGAGGCGCCGCGGTCGCGTCTGTGTACCCGCTGATGCGGATCTACGTCAGAGGATTTTACAGGAGGCTCACTGTACGCCTTATTCAGTACACCCAGGTACGAGTAAGATGTACCAGGACTTGAGACGTTTATATTGGTGGGGAGGGTTGAAGCCCGATGTGGCCAGATTTGTGGCACAGTGTGCGACCTGTCAGCAGGTCAAGATAGAGCATTTCAAACCTAGAGGTGAACTCCATCCACTTCTTGTTCCACAGAGGAAGTGGGAGGATGTCACCATGGATTTTGTGACTGGACTGAGACTGAGCCGGAGTTTTGATGCCATATGGGTCATAATGGACAGATTAACGAAGACGGCACGTTTCATCCCTATCCGGGAAACGTGGCCGGTGAGCAGATTAGCAGAGGAGTACACTAAGCAGATAGTGAGACTCCATGGTGTGCCGAGGACGATCGTCTCAAACAGAGATGGACGATTTACCTCGAGATTTTGGCAGCAGATTCAGACTACCTTGGGGACGAGTTTGCATTTCACTACTGCGTTTCATCCTCAGACAGATGGTCAGTCAGAGAGGACCATTCAGACACTGGAAGATATGCTGCGAGCTTGTGTGTTGGATTGGGAACAAGTGTGGACGGATCATCTCCCACCAGTTGAGTTCTCATACAACAACAGCTGGCATGCATCTATTGGGATGGCCCCATATGAGGCACTGTATGGACAGAGATGTCGTACTCTGTTATGTTGGGATGAGCAGAGCAGTGTTAGTGGTTTGACACCTGATCAGATTCAGATTGATGTTGCTTGAGTAACACTGATTAGAGAACGGATGCTGACTGCCTAGAGCCGTCAGAAGTCATATGCAGATAGGAGGCGTAGACCTCTAGAGTTCAGAGTGGGAGCCCATGTGTGGCTGAGAGTGTCTCCGACACAAGGTGTTAGACGTTTTGGCATTAAGGGGAAGTTGAGCCCCCGATATGTCGGACCGTTCGAGATTTTGGATCGGGTTGGGAGCGCAACATACAGATTGGCTTTGCCTCCGAGGTTAGAGGGTGTTCACCCTGTGTTTCACGTGTCTCAGCTGAGGGAGTATATACCAGATCCGAGACACATCGTGAGTTATGATGATTTGGTGGTTGAGCCGGACCACACTTTTGTTGAGCATCCGATTGCAGTCCTAGAACGAGGTATGAGACGCCTGCGTTCGAAGGACATTCCTATGCTGAGGATACAGTGGTCAAGACGAGGACCTGATGAGGCTACATGGGAGACTGAGGATAGTATCCAGAGGAACTATCTAGAGTTTTATGCCGAGATAGATGTACCAGTAGGATCGACGAGTAGATCTTAGTACTATCTTGGTGAATGTTATGCTTATGTGCTTATATGCTATGATATGTTTATTTTCGTACTAGCTGTGATGTGATATGTGATCTTATTAGATCTTGTTATGCTAGTGCGATTGTTTATAGCTGGAGATGGTTCTTTCCTCCATGCTATTGTGATGCGATTAGGTTTAGCTGGAGATGGTTATTCCTCCGTGCTAGTTTGATGGCATAGTGGTGTTGGAGATTTTTTTTCCTCCATGCCCTTCCGTTATGAGTATGATACGGCTAGAGATGTTCTTCCTCTATGCCTTTGTGATGTGATGACGATGGTTTGGCTAGAGATGTTTTTCCTCTATGCCCTGGACAGCATAGTGATCTTATGGCTGGAGATGATGAGTTCCTCCATTCCAGTGCTTGAGGTTATAGAGTGATATAGGTTGATACCACCGTGCGGAGATGTGATGCCTCCGGTAGAGAGAGTTATACCTCGGCTTCTGAGTCCGAGTGGTTTCAGGGTTTTACAAGTTTCGGGACGAAACTTGTTTTTAGAGGGGTGAGGTGCAAGAGCCTTAGTCTTTGGAGCTAGTTTTGGCCTTAGCCTCCCCCGCGGGTTCGTTGAGCCGCCCCAGCGGCTCGTCTAGTATCCGCCCCTGCGGCTCAGGGAACCGCCCCTGCGGTTTCTTGCGGCTGCAACCGGCTTTGTTGACCTTTGACTTGTGCTTTACTCTTTTCTTCCTTCCTTCTTAAGCCTCGTCCCTGGCTCGTGATCAGGGGTTTCCACTTCCTTTCCCAGCCAATTCACGTCCTTCTTGCTTCTCCTTCTCTCCTTTTTGATCTTGTGTGAGTTTTCTTGAGTTTGCAAGAGAGTTGAGTGTTGTTGTGGTTGATGATGATGATAGATGTTGTTGCTGAGCTTGGAAGCCAGTTGAGCTAGTGGTTGTGGATCTCTTCCTTGCTTAGACCAGTAGTAGAGGTGAGCTCTTTGTTTCTCCTTCCTTTCTTCTTCCTTGATTCCTCTTCCTAGCTTAGGATTAGATGCATGTTGAGGTATATTGATGTTGGTTTATGTATGTATATGTATGTGCTTGGTTTTGGATGAGAGAAGACGTGATTTGATCACGTGAAGAGCCGAAGAGGAATCGCGGGATCACACTCTGCACTGTCGCCGCCCCCGCGCCTGGAAGCCGCCGCCCCTGCGGGACCCGTGTCACAGCGCCTGCGCCCGTGCCTGCACTTGCATGCGACCGCTGTCACCGCGCCTGCGGCCGAGCATCGCCGCGCCTGCGGGTTGCCTTGTTCCGCCCCTGTCTCTTGTCACGCAGGTGCGTCTTGTTCCGGGTCTACCTAGAGTAAGGTAGATACTTTCCTTTCCTAGTATGAGCGGTTTAGTGGCATGCTAGGTACGTATAGGAGGATAGAATGAGGATGATCATGATATCGTTTATTCCGGTTATGGCTTTGAGGTTTATAAGTTAGGATATGATCCTTATGGATCCCTTGGGTCTAGGTGTGACCCCTTTGATGGATATGAGTTTGATATATTGTTATGCCTTGTTACTAGGCAGTGTTGTCCTCCAGATTGGAGTGGACCAGGTTGAGAGTTGATCGTAGTTGAGACTACTTCTGAGTTTGAGGTAAGTCCATAGGACTTACTTAGCTACCATTCTTATATTGGATGTATGCATGAGTGGTGATTGTTATATGCTTTATAGCATGCGATAGTGATGATTACCGACCTATTGTTTAGTGACCTCCCATTGTAGTGGTTGTGACAACCTGCCTTTCATCCCGTACTGGATTCTGGGAGGTTCTCTGTAGTTAGGTCAGATCTAGTATACGGGAAGGGCACTCACCACTCCTTGTGGTATACAAGATCGTGCTCTTATACCACTCCAGCTGGCTATAGCACTCAGAGGCGAGGATTATATTCCTCGTGTCACATATATTCATATTCAGATATATATATATATATATATATATACGATGAGTGATTGGACGTTATAAAGATAATAAACCGGGTAAACGTGTGATAGCATGATGAGGTGTTTATGTTTCTCTGGTGTGTGTTTATGCTTCTGCATCTTCTTAGATATGTGTATGGTTAGCTAACGGTTTTATACCATGTTGTAGATCCTTTGCAGGTTAGGAGAGCTGCAGAGTGATCCAGAGGGGCGATCCGCTGAGGGCTCCATACACTGGGATTATATGTGGGATACGGGATATTTTATGATGTACGGTCTTATGTTTTGGTTTGTACTCAGCGGTTCTTTTGTATTACCTTTTGATATGTATATATATATATATATATATATATATATATATATATATATATATATATATATATATATATATATATCAGTTTGATGTTTTGTTTTAATCTATATGTGTCTTGTTGTAAGATTCAATGAACTTGTTGTCAGGCTAGGGTCAGGATCCATTGTGAGATCCTAGCCCAGTAGCGTCTCGAGTCCTACGGATTCGGGGTGTTACAATGAGGTCCTCCTGATAACCATTAGGACAGCCTTGTATGAGATCCGGTCTGAGTATAACGAACGGGAGCCAGAATCGGGAAGGAATCGTAGGCGTGGGTTGACTGGGAGCAACACTGTGGAATCGGGAGCCTTCAGACGGGAGCTTCGTTGTGGAAACGGCGGAAGGGTTGAGCGGCCGTGAAATGTGAAGGTTTAATACCCGGCACGTCTGTAATTTGATTTAAAGGTAGGGGCATAATTGTATTATTCATACAAACACTCTCCCAAAAACACTAGCCACGCCAAACACATACGAGTGTTTTTAAAAACCACATCACTTAAAAAACACAAATTACTCTCAAAATTGTTGGAGATTTGGGCTAAGTCTTCATTGTAACCATTGAGCTTGTCTCGGGACAAGGTGCAATGAGTTGTTCACATGTGTGTCACTTGAGTTGTTCACATGTGTGTCACTATGGTCTGGGTTGCGGGAGGCAAGCCAAGTGACCGGCACTAAGAGCAACTAGTATTGTAAGGGGAGTCGAATCGAAGCAAGTGATCTACGACAAGGTCAACCTGTGCCAGATTTTACAAGGCCGATACTTGGGGCTTTTTAGCCACGGTTTCTCGGCACACCTTTGGTTCTTAGGCCTTATATTGGCTAAAGAACATGTGGTTAAAAATTGGGAGCAATCCAAGCTCAAATGCTTAGTGAATGTCAATGAAGCAGCTAGTGAGCTTCTTTATGAGCTACACTAGCTTGAGCTAAGATATTGAGTATTTGCGGATCTTGGAGCTTACCCTAGCTATGTGAAAGTGAATAAAGCTCATTGGAAGTGTTTGGACCAAGAAAAATAAGCTAGCTCTAAGCTAGCTCCGGGGAGCGGTTTTGGGCTCCCTGTTTGGGCCTCGGGCCTCGGCCTTTCTAGGGTTTCAAGGCCCATCATCCAAGCAACTTCCATGTAACTTCCTAACCGCTTTTAACCGCTTTTTGGTGGTTATAACTTCCCAAAAACGTTGGCCCCTATGCCTATATAAGGGAGAGCCATTTGCACTTGATTCTTCATTCGTTTTTGCAACAAATAAGCTTTTAGTTCCATTGTATTGACATTGGATAGGCCTTCTTATAGCTTGTTTGCAAAACTCGAAAGACCAGTATAGTTCCTTTGTATTGACAAAGGATAGGCATCCATCTTAGATTGGTTTTGTATTGACGAAACCTAGGAATACCCTTTCTTTACAAAGTAAGACAAGTAAGTCACTTACTTAGTCTTTGTAACGTGTAACGTTTTATCCCACTAAGGTATTTGGATATTCCCGGTGTAGGGGAAAATACACTTAGAAGGAAAATTCTTTATGAATGACTCATTACATAATCCAAGTCAATGTTTTAAACATATAACAATCGGTTTATAAGACTTGCAATTGAACTTAATTTATATTAGAGTTTCGTCTACTCCTTTCGGAGATTACAAACTCTTGGTTGGGTTTTGTCTACTCCTTTGTGGAGATTACAAACCCTTGTTAATAATTTGATTTCACTTCAAGATAATTATATATATATATATATATATATATATGATTGGCAATTGGGAGAACCGTCTACTCACTTAAGTGAGACTACGGCCCTTTGGTCTAAAACCGGACACCTAAATTCCAACAATCTTCTAAGTGTATTTATTGTTTTTGTTTATTGTTTTGTAGAATTGGATTGGTCAATAATGAGTAAGACGTTAATGACGGAAATGACTTCTCGCTTTGGGAAGTTGGATAAGTTTGAGGGTGTGGACTTTAGGAGGTGGCAAAAGAAAATGCACTTCCTCTTGACTACACTGAAAGTTGCTTATGTCCTCACGACACCTAGACCGGCCGAGCCGTTGATGATATGGTGGAGGAAATATCGGTTGTCCGACAAAGGAGCAAATGGGATAATGATGACTACATATGTCGTGGTCATATTCTCAATGGCATGAGTGATGCATTGTTTGACGTCTACCAAAGTGTAGAGTCATCAACATTGTTGTGGGATCAACTCGAGTCTAAATATATGGCGGAGGATGCATCATCTCGCAAATTCTTAGTCTCGGATTTTAACTCGTATAAAAATGGTGGACTCAAGGCCGGTAATGGAACAATATAATGAATTGCTCCGGATTCTTGGGAGGTTCACTCAACATGCCATGCATATGGATGAGGCCATTGCGGTTTCGTCTATAATGGATAAGCTCCCCCCTTCATGGAAGGACTTCCGCCATGTGCTAAAGCACAAGAAGGAAGAACTCACGTTGGTGGAACTTGGGTCTCACCTTCAAATTGAACAAGGCCTTAGGGCACAAGAGGGTGGAATCAAGAAGGATGATAAAACTTCTACTTCCCACGAGGCCAACATGATGGATGGCAAGGGCAAAAGGAAGAGGTCAAAAGGAAAGGACATGGACAAGGGAAAGAAGTCCAAGAAGTCCAAGAAGGATAATATTGACAAGAAACCGAAAGGTGCTTGTTGGAAGTGTGGCAAGACTGGCCACTTCAAGCGGGATTGTAAGGCTAAGGTCGATGGATCCAAGGGTGGAGGTCAAAGTGACCAAAACCCCCCAAACCAAGGTAACTCTCTTATGAGTCTTGATTCTAACTTTGATATAAATTCTGATTTGAATTATGTGTCATTGACTATTGAATGTTTGTCCATGCAGGATGATGACCTTGGATGGTGGGTGGACTCGGGTGCAACAACTCACGTTTGCAAAGATCGGCGTTGGTTCAAGACGTACGCCGTCGCTAACGATGGGAGCACTCATACATATGGGAAACGAGTCTACCACCCCCGTTCTAGGAAGAGGGCGGGTTGATCTATACTTCACAAGTGGCAAGACACTAGTCTTGTCAAATGTTCTACATGCACCGGCCATTAGAAAGAATGTGGTTTCCGGTGGTGTACTTAATAGGCTTGGCTTCAAACAAGTCATAGAAGCCGACCGCTATGTATTATCTAGGAGAGGCACATTTGTAGGCTTTGGCCATTGGAACAACAATATGTTTCTTCTCTCTTTATGTAATAAACTTTCTAATATTAATAATAATAAGAATAGTTTATTTACATTGTCATCTTCTTCCAATTGTGATTTTGTTAAATGGCATGCACGACTTGGACATGTTCACTTTAAACGTATAAATGACATGACTAAGGATGGTATTTTACCTAAACTTGACTTACCAAAAGATAAGTGTAAAACGTGCATGTTGACCAAAATAACAAGACTTCCATTTCCTAGAATTGAAAGAGAACAATCTATGCTCGGCTTAGTCCACTCGGATCTAGGTGACTTGCACTCTACTCCTTCATTAGGAAAGAAGAAGTATTACGTAACATTCATAGATGATTACTCTAGGTATTGTTACGTATATCTACTCTTTGCAAAGAGTGATGCCTTAGACAAATTCTATGTATTTAAGAATGAATCTGAGTTACAACAAGGTACCTTAATAAAAAGACTACGCACGGATCGTGGTGGTGAATTTATGGATAAGGAATACTTTGAGAGTGTCGGGATCATACATGAGACCACGGCACCTTACACACCACAATCAAATGGTGTGGCCGAACGAAAGAATCGAGTGCTTAAAGAGATGGTCAATGCGATGCTCTCTTACTCGGGTCTTAAGAACTCGTTTTGGGGTGAAGCTATGCTCACGGCAAACTACTTGCTTAATCGTGTTCCAAACAAAAGAAGCAAGAAGACTCCTTATGAATTATGGTTCAAAAGGAAGCCAAACCTACACTACTTGCGAGTGTGGGGATGTCGAGCCATAGTTAGGCTAAATGACAATAAACGTAAGACTTTAGGTGAAAGAGGTGTTGAGTGTGTGTTCATTGGCTATGCCGAACACTCAAAAAAGCTTATAGGTTCTATGTGATAGAACCGAATGACTTCATCTCGGTCAATACCGTTATAGAGTCTAGGGATGCCATCTTTGATGAAGATCGTTTCACCTCGGCTCCTAGGCCTAGGGAAGTGATCAACATGACCTTAGATGAGGAAACACCCAAACAAACGTCGTAGGATTCAAGTTGAATCATGGCAAGCCTCACATGGGCTTGACTCGGCGGAGATTGCTCCTATGAGCACTATTTTGTCCCAAAAATCAATTTTCCAAGTGTTCTTGGTTGAAGGATCAAGGGATAATGAAATGGATCGTCACTCTTACTTTCATATAGATGAGGATCCAAAGACATTTGAGGAGGCCATGAAGTCTCAAGATGTTGCCTTTTGGAAGGAAGCAATCCAAGAGGAGATGGACTCCATTGTGGGCAACCACACATGGGAGTTGGTCAACCTTCCTTCCGGTTGCAAACCTTTGGGGTGCAAATGGATCTTCAAGAGGAAGATGAAAGTTGACGGTTCCATTGACAAGTTTAAAGCACGCTTGGTCATCCAAGGCTTTAGACAAAGGGAAGGTGTCGATTACTTTGACACATACGCTCCGGTGGCTAGGATTACAACCATTAGGTTATTAATAGCTATGGCGGCTATACACAATCTAGTGATTCACCAAATGGATGTCAAGACGGCATTCCTTAATGGTGATCTAGATGAGGAAGTGTATATGAGACAACCCGAAGGGTTTGTCTTGAAAGGACAAGAACACAAAGTGTGTCGCTTGATCAAATCCTTGTATGGACTAAAGCAAGCTCCAAAACAATGGCATCAAAAGTTTGATGATGTCGTATTGTCAAATGGATTTAAGATAAATCAAGCTGACAAGTGTGTCTATAGTAAGTTTGATCATACCGGTCAAGGTGTGATCATATGCTTATACGTTGATGACATGTTAATCTTTGGAACAAACCAAAGACAAGTAGACCTCACCAAGGATTTCTTGTCTACTAAGTTTTCAATGAAAGACCTAGGTGAGGCGGATGTGATTCTAGGCATAAGAATCAAACGTGATGCTAAAGGCTTAAGCCTCACGCAATCACACTACATTGAGAAGGTTGTCAAACGCTTCCAATGTGATACGAGTACAATTGTTAGTACTCCTATGGACTCAAGTGAGAAGTTGATGCCTAACCAAGGATCGGCCGTTTCTCAACTTGAGTATGCACAAGTAATAGGATGTTGTATGTATGCAATGACTAGCACTAGGCCAGATATTGCTTTTGCTATTGGTAAATTGAGTAGGTACACGAGTTGTCCTAGCTCACAACATTGGAAGGCACTAAGGCGTGTGCTTAGGTACCTCAAGGGAACCATGGGTTTTGGCATCCTGTATACTAAGTATCCTTCGGTGATAGAAGGCTACTCAGATGCGTCATGGATCACTAATTTAGAGGATCACTCGTCCACAACTGGATGGGTTTTCTTGCTAGGTGGTGGTGCCATTTCGTGGGCTTCAAAGAAGCAAACGTGCATCACAACCTCGACCATGGAGTCCGAGTTTGTGGCACTTGCCGCGGCAAGGAAGCTGAATGGCTAAGGAATTTGGTTCTAGAAATTCCTCTATGGCCAAAACCGGTTTCTCCTATCTCAATTCATTGTGATAGTGCAGCTACGTTGGCTAAAGCTTATAGTCAAACGTACAATGGGAAATCAAGACATCTTGGTGTGAGACATAGCTCGGTTAGAGAGCTCATAACTCACGGTATAATATCGGTCGATTTTGTGAGAACACACAATAATCTAGCCGATCATTTAACCAAGAGCTTGGCTAGGGACTTAGTTCAAAAGTCAGCCAAGGGGATGGGGTTAATGACCTAAACTAAAAACGACTTGTCGTGGGACACCCAATTCGCATATGGCTTGATGCCTTATCCGAATTCAATGAGGCAAGCCCATTCCAAGAAGTTGTGAGCATAAAATGTCCATCCAAGGTAATGCTCTATGCCTATATAATATGTATAGTTTGAAATAAGCAATTTCTTAACAACTCTTTTGAAAAATTGCAATTATAGGTGCAAGATCATAAGAGAGTTGGCTACGTGAACATGAAGTGTCAAGGCTTCTTCAAGGGAGTGTATGGTCGACTCGCCTTTATGTTCATTAGAGGATTAGGACACAATAGCCTTTAAATGTGTCATTTATTTGTAAAGGAAATGTAAATTTCGTGTATGTTGCCTTCATGTACTTAGACAAGTTAAGTGGTTCAATCCATTGGGACACCACGATTCTTTAGTGCAGAATGTGTAATTATACTAATTCAATAAATTCAATCGAAAGACATTTATGATTATGCGAATATTTTGTTTGGATGTATGTCTATAAAAGTTTCTTGACTTTGCTCAAATGGGGGAGGAATGTTGGAGATTTGGGCTAAGTCTTCATTGTAACCATTGAGCTTGTCTCGAGACAAGGTGCAATGAGTTGTTCACATGTGTGTCACTATGGTCTGGGTTGCGGGAGGCAAGCCAAGTGACCGGCACTAAGAGCAACTAGTATTGTAAGGGGAGTCGAATCGAAGCAAGGTGATCTACGACAAGGTTAACCTGTGCCAGATTTTACAAGGCCGATACTTGGGGCTTTTTAGCCACGGTTTCTCGGCACACCTTTGGTTCTTAGGCCTTATATTGGCTAAAGAACATGTGGTTAAAAATTGGGAGCAATCCAAGCTCAAATGCTTAGTGAATGTCAATGAAGCAGCTAGTGAGCTTCTTTATGAGCTACACTAGCTTGAGCTAAGATATTGAGTATTTGCGGATCTTGGAGCTTACCCTAGCTATGTGAAAGTGAATAAAGCTCATTGGAAGTGTTTGGACCAAGAAAAATAAGCTAGCTCTCCGGGGAGCGGTTTTGGGCTCCCTGTTTGGGCCTCGGGGGCCTTTCTAGGGTTTCAAGGCCCATCATCCAAGCAACTTCCATGTAACTTCCCTAACCGCTTTTAACCGCTTTTTGGTGGTTATAACTTCCCAAAAACGTTGGCCCCTATGCCTATATAAGGGAGAGCCATTTGCACTTGATTCATTCGTTTTTGCAACAAATAAGCTTTTAGTTCCATTGTATTGACATTGGATAGGCCTTCTTATAGCTTGTTTGCAAAACTCGAAAGACCAGTATAGTTCCTTTGTATTGACAAAGGATAGGCATCCATCTTAGATTGGTTTTGTATTGTATAGTTCCTTTGTATTGACAAAGGATAGGCATCCATCTTAGATTGGTTTTGTATTGATGAAACCTAGGAATCCCCTTTCTTTACAAAGTAAGACAAGTAAGTCACTTACTTAGTCTTTGTAACGTGTAACGTTTTATCCCACTAAAGTTTGGATATTCTCGGTGTAGGGGAAAATACACTTAGAAGGAAAATTCTTTTATGAATGGCTCATTACATAATCCAAGTCAATGTGTTAAACATATAACAATCGGTTTATAAGACTTGCAGTAATTTATATTAGAGTTTCGTCTACTCCTTTCGGAGATTACAAACTCTTGGTTGGGTTTTGTCTACTCCTTTGTGGAGATTACGAACCCTTGTTAATAATTTGATTTCACTTCAAGATAATTATATATATATTAATTTGATTGGCAATTGGGAGAACCGTCTACTCACTTAAGTGAGACTACGACCCTTTGGTCTAAAACCGGACACCTAAAATCAAACAAAAATCACTAAAAACACATTCAATAGTGTTTTTTCATTTTCCCACCAAACACAACCTTAATAACAAACTAGTATAGGCCTATTTAGTATTAATAAAACAAAATAATACCTATTATCCCATTTTCCTCATTTAGTATTAATAAAACAAAATTAAAATTAATAATTGTTCATTAATAATAAAATTCAACACAAAATGGTAAACGAAATTCAACACAGATGGTTGTTCATCCAATATTCAAGGAGATTAGATAAACTAATATAAAAAATAAAATATATAAATAATAAGACTCAAACAAATGATGATTGTCCGTTCAATATTGATCATCTTCACTCGAAGATATTTAAGGGGATGATAAAATAATATAAAAATTAAAATGGGTAAACAACAAAGGCTCAAACAAATAAGATTTCATCGTTTGCGTCAGGACGATTCAACCCCAGTCCTTAGACGAGTCACGGGTAAACAGGTCCGGCTCGATCGTTTTGGTGGTCCCGTGCAATTTACAAAAATGTCCTATTATAAAAATTATATAATAATAATAATAATAATAATAATAATAATAAACCATCGTTTAATACTATCTTAAAAAATTTGAATAAAAACACAATTAAAATGGTTTAAACTTTAAAAGATCAATAAGGAGGGGTGAAACTTTCGTAGAATGTGGTGTTGTAGTAGTATTCCCCGTAGAACGTGGTGGTGTACTATTAACTTGGAGTAAATCGATAAGTACACTTATTTTGGAAACTTGTGTACATAAACTCAGGGTTCGATCAAGTTACACAAACTCATGCCCAAAATACAAATCTTGTAGTTGGTGGGTTTCGAACTCTAGATTAGAGACCCTCCCTTCCACCTTTATGCCAGCTAGACTAATTGAACTTGGTAATGTATTGTTATTTTTTTAAATTTATATTTAATGTCTACTTACATAAACTAATCTTACACAAATATAACCCTACACAATTCGTATCGATTTACACAAGCCATCTCGATCTATTTACACAAGCCCCATCGATTTGTTACACAAGCCCTACCGATTTTTTACACAAGCACTATCTATTTTTTACACAAGCACTATCGATTTACACAATTCGTCTCGATTTACATAAAACTTATATATTTACACAAACAATCGTCTCAATTTACACAAGCCATATCGATCTATTTACACAAGATCTATCGATTTGTTACACAAGCCCTACCGATTTAGCTCTGCCGATTTGTTACATAATCAATATCGATTTTTTTACGCAAGCCCTACCGATTTACACAAGACTCGATTTACACAAGTTCAAGCCCAATCGGCGGTTATAGGCGGTTAACGGCGGCTATCAGCACCGTAGACCCAGGAGGAAGAAGACTTATGGCGGTTCTGGATCCTTCGACCACCGGATTTGCTGCTTTCGACTCCGGTAGCGGCGGATTTGGATGCTTCGACCACGGATCTCCGCGACGGCGGCAGCGGAGCAGCCCAGCGACAGCGGATCTGCCTGCTTCGACCACGGATCTGCCTACTTCGACTCCGGTGGTGTGAGTCCGGTCGAGTTTCTTCGTGGTAGGGAAGATGATAGAGGGACGGCGGTGAAG
Source organism: Fagopyrum tataricum (assembly GCA_002319775.1). Classification (NCBI taxonomy): domain Eukaryota; kingdom Viridiplantae; phylum Streptophyta; class Magnoliopsida; order Caryophyllales; family Polygonaceae; genus Fagopyrum; species Fagopyrum tataricum. The sequence goes on along the minus strand of CM008284.1, from coordinate 43,553,931 downwards.
AGAAGATGATAGAGGAGAACGGTTGAAGGAAGTTGTGACTAGGGTTCGACTCCGGTGGTGTGAGTCCGGTCGAGTTTCTTCGTGGTAGGGAAGATGATAGAGGGACGGCGGTGAAGAGAAGATGATAGAGGAGAACGATTGAAGGAAGTTGTGACTAGGGTTTCAGAATGGACAGATAGTAAATTCCAAATATGTATATATATGGACTGAATAAATAGTGAGGCCCATTTGTTTTTGGGCCGGGTTGTTGGGCCGGGCCTACGACTAAGTGTAATGCATAATAGGTGAGTCAACCCAAACCTGAGACGAGTAATGAGTCTAATGACTCAGTCTCAAATTGGAAAATACAATAAAGATCCAAACAAATAACGAAGGTCATATAGTTGCAAATCGGGCATCATGGCGTCCAAGCCCCAAACGAGTACGAGTAAACAACTATCAGACCGAGTAAACAATAAAGCCCCAAACAAATAACATAACATATGTCATGTTGTCATGCCGTAGGTGTTGTTGATATACCGCGTCAGGAGCGACTCAGTCCCGAACCCTCGGGTCCCCTCGATTCCAGACTAGCTGACCGGACAACATGTTCCATTTCAGATCTGGGTTACAACTCCGCCCTGGAGTTGTACGGGCTTTGAGGGCCCCCTCAATTCCAAACTCGCTGACCGGACATGTTCCATTTCAGACCTGGGACAACTCCGTGTCCCTCCGCCCCGGAGTCGAACGGGCTTCGAGCTCTCGAAGCCCGACTATATCCGTAAAAGGTGACATTCGTATCAAGCCACTTAACAGAAGGTCTCAACCTTACATGCAACTTGTATATTTGGATCTAGCCAAGATACACATCAAGATACACAAAAAAAAACATATAAAAAAGCCGTTTTTATTATTCAGTACTCATCTCAATCCCATATCTTCTTCATATAGCAAGAACACCCTCTTCACATCATAAGACCCAAAACAGTAAGTTAATTAGTCAACATATAACTCTCATAATCTCCATCTATAATCATACGTTAAAAAAACTTAGAAGAAGGAGCAAAGCTAAGAAGCTGTTTAGACTGCAACCACGGCTTAACCACCACCTGAGCTTCAAACACCCTTCTAACACCGCCTTGCAGCGTCTCCACCGTCAGAAAATACTTAACTCCGGCGACCACCTGTCTCTGGGCCTCAACAACTTCCACAAATCTCAGTGGGCCCCCCATCTCACCATTCCTGAACACCACGCGCTCATCGCGGCGCTTGAGGAGATCAGTTTTGCGATTATACTCTTCAACTGAATACCTTCCAAGTTCTTGAACTTCTTTATTTTCCCTCACGTTGGTTATATCCATTCTCCCCCCTACAAACCGCCCTTCCGCGGCAGCGCAGGTGACAGAGACCGCCACTAGAGTGGCTAGTGCTATGAGGATCATGGTTGCTGATTTTGACATTTTTGGATGTGTGTGTGTGTTTTTTTTAATTTTTAGTGCAAGTTTTGGTTGGAAGTGAAGAGTGAAGAGCTATAGGGTTATATATATGGGTGGGGATTTGAGTTAATTAGTGGTTGAGGAAATGAAGGATGATGGTAGCAAAGAACGAAGTCGTGCCGCGTATTCAAAGCATGCAGAGAAAATACGACACCTTGGCTGTGCTTCTTTTGGATGCTAGTGCATCTGCATGCCCATAATTTGCAATGTGGTCGCCTCTAACTGTCTCGATTTGTGAGTTTTCAAAGTTTTGGGGTCAGTTTAGAATTTGAAGAATTATATTTAGAAACGGAATAATATTAAATCCATTAATAATCATGTTGTTTTTCGGTTTTTAAATTTGGATTTTATATAATTGTTTTGGTTTTGTTAAATTTTTGCGAAAAAAAAACAGTTTACTCGTTAATGTTGTGATCTCTTTCATAAATATCCTTAAACTCATCGGTTCAATTACTGATAGAAGAGGATAATGATCGATCGATACGATTGAATCCCGCCACAGCAGCCAATGCCCATCCGATATTTATGATTTTATTTACTGCAGAAGCATGGCTTCGACGACCTTATCTTATAAGTTGTTACTTTATGAGCACACCTTTGACTTACCACCGTCATACTCACTTTTGTTTGTTTTAAAGCCCATAATTCAACGGCCTTGAACTACTCGAAACTCTGGATATGGGCTCAGCCCATTTTTATTCAGGATATGGGCTTGGCCCATTTTCATTTTGGATATGGGCTTGGCCCACTTAGAGTTGATAGCCTCTCCTTGCCACTCCTTGCCACTCCTGATAGTGGATATCATTTGGGGGCAACGGACACATCGGTCGCTCGAGAGGTCGTTTATTATATTTTATTATCTCAATAATAAAATTCTGAGTTGAATTATTTTTATTTCTTTTATATTATTTTTATTTCTTTTATATTATTTTTATTTTTATTTTTCTTTTTTGAATTACGCTTAAACCCTAACAATAACAATGGATTGTTGTCGAGATGAACTTCAAAGCTCCGGTATAGTTTTAACCGTGGTTGTACTTTAAAAGCCCGTGATTATTTGAAAAAATAAAGTTAAAAAATAAAAGAAAAAACAGCAAATCAATTTATGTTTACAAAAGATAATGAACAAACTAATTTATATATACATAATTTTATCTTACGTTTATAATCTACTTATAAAATCTCAACTCAACACTTTGTGAGCATCTCTTGGTTGTCCTCTTGGCCTTCAATGGATAAGGTTGTGGTCCGTGTGGATCCCCTCCTTTTTGATATAATATAATAGACGATGGACCATATTCAAAATCTCATAATATAAAAATGAAGTTAGAAATCAAAATAAATGTGATTTGATGCATATTTCTTATTTCATAGTCTAGGTAAAGGATCATTAATTGTATTTGGTTTGATTGTCAAGAAGGTAGGGTGCACTTTGTTATATCGATCATAATATGTCTATTTGTCTATTATAATAAGTGGGGTAAATTTCAAGGATCCATCACACTATTAATCTTATTAGACATGTCAAAACATGATCCAACCTTGAAAAAAAAGCTCGAATCAACATCCGAACATGTACATATTACACTTTTCCGTCGTAGATTTTGGTGGATTAATATAAAATGGGGTTCACACGTTCTCTCAAGTCCAACCATTTGGCTCAACTGACTAGCCTCGACGATAACGTGGGGGTTACACATGTCTATAGTTATATAGATGCGTTGATACGTGTTAAAGTCCGTATCTAATACGTAAGTGTAGTGAGTTTCATCTGAAAACCGAACAACAGTGGAAAGATTAGTTCATTGAACTTACATTTTGCAGGTTCGTTTAGAATCGAATGTGAATCAACCCAGAGACTTACCCTACCCAATGGACAACTCGTCCCCACAAATCTAACGTATGATAGATGAAGATCAAGTCCTTTCTTTGTCACTTTGAAGACCACCAAACAATTGGTTTATGGCATTGTCCTTCATTGGCTTAAATCTTTATGCCAACCTCAATGGACCATTTTGCTACGTACCCATAATATGTTGTAGGTACCTCCGTCTAAATCGGAGGCTCACATAAATAGAATACATAAATAATTGCTAGATTTCTAAATCCCTACCCACTCGTTGTTTTTCTTTCTTTTTTGGTAAAAAAAGGTAAAATATTCTTTACAAATTGCAATCATAAACCTATTTATTTTAGACTAATTTTTAAAGCTTAATTCTAGCTTAGTGAATGAGAGGAAAATGTGTTGAAAGTGACCAACTAAATCTTAATTACGGGGCAGAAAGAATGATGTTTATTATGAGTTATTTGATACTAGGGTTGGTCCATGCTTTAAAGAATCCTATCTAGGCCTTTTTAGCCTTCTAAGAACCACGAAAAAGGTGGATATATATATATATATTGCAAATAACATGAGTTGTAGTTATTTTTTTGTTACATTTCTTCTAATGTAATATTTTACTTTTATAATTAACAAATTAGTTTCTAACATAACATGTCATATTTTACATTCGAATTTCAGATTTTTAGATTTAGGGTTTTATAGTCGCAAGTTAAATCATAATCGCAAAACACATGCTCTCCACTTTTGTGTTGCTGTTGATACCGGTAAATGTAAAACTTCGACTATATTTCTCAATATCATAAGACTAAAAGAAACTAATAAATAAATTAACCATCATAAAACATAAGAATCTATTGGATTATAGAAGTGTTTTACTTGTTTTATAAATAGTATTAGAGTCTGACTCCGGTTAAGTCGGTGTGAATCATTCAACGAGTAATTGCTTACAAGTTTCTTCTTCTTCTTCAACACTAGATAATAGTACAGTTGGGCCAGTTGGAGAAGCAAGAAATAATTGCTCCTTTGGTAGGTTAAAGAGAAAGATAAGTTGTTGATCATAAGAACTTTTGTTTATATACTTTTTTGGAAATATTGGGGTACTTTATATATTTTTTGAATAATATTCATGGGTTTTTTTTCATCTTCCGAAAGTTGCCCTTTAAGCTTAATAATTTTTCAAACAAACAAAATCGTAGTCCATGTAATGTTGGAATATCATATACCGAAATCCGTCGAAGTGCGATAATAGTAGTGCAATCGAAGGTCACCGACGTTTCAAGTCCGAACAAAATCAACGGATTTTTCAAAGTTAAATTTTGGTTCGGTTGAGGCTCGGGTTTATTCAAAAAGGGTTTATGAATATATTTTAATCTTTAAAAATGAAAGTGTAGAGTGAGACACCAACCCTAATCAAGGCAAAATGTAATGAAGGAGTTAAAGAAAAGGGACCTAAAATAATGAAAGGAAAACGAAAGTGGTAATTAGTCACTAGTCACTATATTGACAGGCTGTTAATTGGGCCCTCAAAAGTGATTATTCACTTAACCCCACAATATTATCAGTTTACATCAACATCTCTTAATCAACTTCCCCACCCATTTTAGATAATGGACCCCTTTTATTTCTCCCTTTTTTAAGGTACATGCTTATATGTATCATTCTCGACTACTTATAAATAATTCTTTGGAATTTTAAGTGCATATTCATCTTATAAATTATGGTTATCTATTAATGATTCGATGTTATATGTTTCGAACTATAAGGGTTCGTTCGATATGTTTCTCAGTTTAAAGTTAAGACTTATATGTTGGTGGACTCGAAATAGAATTAGAAATTTAGAAATAATATAATCCGATTTTGGAAACATGGTTTATAGTGAAGATTTTAAATTGAAGAAAATACATTGGATGTATGATTTGTTATTTTATGCCTTAACTTATACTTATCCAAGTGATTACCCCAAACCAAAAATGAAAAATATTAAAAGTAGGCATGGGGCCGGTTTGAATCGAACCGTCAAACCGCCGGTTTTCAAACCGGCCCAAACCGTTTGGCAAACCGGCGGTTTGGGTTTGGCCGGTTTAGGTTTGGGCCGGTTCAAGGTTTAGATTTCGGTTTGTCTTTTTCGAAAACCTAAACCGGCGGTTTGGGCCTCCAGCCGTTTTTTTTTTTTTAAAAGAGCCGTTGGAAGATTAGGCCTCAACGGCTCAAAAATGAGCCGTTGGGGCCTTTTATAATATTAAAAAAATAATAATAATAATTAATAAATCTCCCCACAATTTATCCTAATTTTCTATAAATACCCATTCTCTCTTCCTCTACAAATCACACAATCTACAACTCATCTTCTCTACTCTCCTAATCTCTTATTCTCGAATTCTCGATTCCTCGTATTCTCAATATCTCGATTTCTCGTAATGGCAAACCCAAGTGATCAAATTCCCTCTTCTCAATACTTTCCTAGCACCCAAGAGAGCGAAACACAAATGTCCGACAATCCCGATGTTACCGAAATTCCACGAAGAAGTCCCCCCCTCCGAAAATGCTTACATCCGAAATATTTACGAAGCATTACACCAAGGGAGAGCCGGTGAACGAGTATTGTCAAGTGGCATGCAACTATTGCCCAAAGGTGTACAAGTGGAAGGTGAAGGGCGGCTACGGGACATTGCAAACTCACATGGCAAACGTCCATCCGGAGAAGCTCGGGATTTCACGGGGACAAACACAATTGTCCCACGGGTTTACATCTTCTACCTCTCATTCTCCTTTATTGACATATAATCATAGTGAAGAAAGTCTAGGATTGACCGATGTTATTTGTTCACATTCATTACCGTTTTCTTATGCCGAATATGAAGAAGTTAGGGAATATAACACTAGATATCTTCAACCTTCTTTTAAACCAACTTCTAGGAAAACCGTTTCAAAATTAGTTACTAAATCTTACTTAAAAAAGAAAGAAATTTTTTTATCGAGTTTGGCTAGTTTTGAACATCAAGTTTCAATTTGTAGTGATATTTAGAGTACACAATCACAACAACATTTTTACATGGGCATTACTTTACATTTTATTGATAACGCTATGTTTTTTCATAAATATGTTATTGGTTTTCGGCATTTTAATCAAAGACATAATGCACTAGACATTGCAAGCATGATTAAAACGGTTTTACAAGAATATAATTTACAACATCGAATTTTTTCATATTCTTTTGATAATGCATCCGCAAATACCGCCGCCGTAAACCATTTGGTTGAGGATGCGGGACAATATATAAAAACTCCTTATACTCATCAAAGATGTGCATGTCATATTTTAAACTTATGTGTTCAAGATGGACTTAAGGTTTTAGGAGATATGCTAACCCCAATCAAACTTGTTATTGATCATATTTGGCATGACTCCGATTTTTTAAAAAAATGGAGAAATTTATGTTTAAACAACAATGTTCATCTTATTGCTTTTTCAAAAGATGTTGGAACTCGTTGGAACTCGACTTACAAACTACTTTGTGAAGCCGTACGTTATAAAGTTTTATTACAAGAATTTGCTTCAATTCATGTTCCTTGGTCAATTTTAGATGATGAAAATGTTTGGGAAACTTGTGCCCATATTTATAATGTTTTAAAAACTTTTAATGATGCAACTAATACCATGAGTTGTGTTTACACTCCAACATCTCATAGATTTTTAGAAATTGCCGTTAATGTTTCCGAAGCTTTTGTAAAATGTTTTAACATACCTTGTTTCACGGATTGTATGCTTGATATGAAAAATAAATGGCTTAAATATTATCAAGACATTCCCATGATTTATCTTGTAACCTCCGTTTTTTATCCTAGACTTAAACTAGATGGTCTTTCCGATTTATTGACTATTTATTATGATTGTTTGTGTGTAAACTTAACACAAGAAAACAACATTGTGCAACAAGTTAATACCGAAATTGGAAAATTACTTAGTACATTTGAATCTAGTGTTAGCTCTTCTTCTACCGCACCTAGTCCATCTCCCTCTTCTACTAGTTCATCTTCTTCTCTTTCACTTGCACAACAAGTTTTTGCTAGAAGAACAAAAACACCTAGACATTCATCTTCAAATGCGGAATATCAAGATTATCTTAACACTTGTTTTAATTTTGATGATAATGTTGAATTTGATATTTTGGATTGGTGGAAGAGATTAGCTCCCAAATATCCAACCTTAGTAAAATTGTACAACAAATCATGGTCGTGCCCGCATCAACGGTTGCGGTGGAGCAAGCATTTAGCCGAGGCGGGAACATTCTCGGTCACAACCGAACTCAATTGAAGCCCGAGAATTGGAGATGCAAGTTTGTATTCAAGATTGGATAAGGGAGGCTAAGCGGAAACAAAGGAATGCACCGGTGTACGACTCAAAATCGGATTCCAACTCCGAAGACGCCGGCACTACTTCCGAGTCCGACATCGAAAGGTAAGCGGGATTAAAAAAAACTCGGAAGTCCAAAAAAAAGTAAGTCAAGGTAAGAGAACTACGTGGGCTTTGATTCTTCTTAATCCCGAGAGGATACGTAGGCAACCGGGAAACCGGTTCAAGCCCTTTAATTTTTCCGAGTTTTTTTTGTTAAATTGAATTTATGTTTCTTTTATTTAATTGGTATAAATTTTAATTACTAGTTTTTATATACTATTTTTTTTATAGTAATTTTTTATATTTTTATATAATATTAATTTTATTTTTTTAACATAACTACTTTGTATTTAATTATTATTATTATTTTTTTTTTATAAACCGTGTTAAACCGGCGGTTTAGGTTTAACCTAAACCGCTGGTTTCAAAGGCCCCGGTTTCGGTTTAGGTTTGCAGCCACGACTAACTAAAAATACACATTCCGATTTTTTTTTTACTACCAATCACAAAAATCGGTTTTGAGTGGTTTTAAAACCGGTTTATGGTTCAATAAAAATCATACCAAACGAGCCCTTAAAGCCTCCTTTTTATTATGCTAATCAAATTTGTTAAGAAAGTTTAAATCACTATTTCAAAATTCATTTTGATCCACTTTCTAATACTTACCATATATGAATATTGGAAATAATTTTCATTAAATAAATAATGAGGATACTTGATTTAATTTCTATGTTTTAATAACTCGAGATGAGAATAAGTTTTATTCTATTTTTATCAATTATAAAAGTCTTTTATTAATCATTTCTATACTTTAATTTCAACTTGTTTCCCTCATCGTTTTAATTTGTTTTATAAAGATACCCAAACAACAAAAAATAGGAGTCACTCATATCAAACCGGTTTTCATTTACGAAATCCTAATCAAACGAGACCTAAGTAGTTTAGAAACCTACATTTAAACTCAAACTTTTCCACCTTAATGGGTATGATATTATTTTTATTTCATTTTATTAGGTAAAAGTAGTAATATAATTAAAAAAATGATGATATTAAAAATAATATTTTGACATTTAAAATAAAATATATCTTATTTTTTAAAAATCAATAAATAGGTATTATTTTAAAATTTTAAAGATAAATATTTATTTATTGAATTTATTTACTTAAAAAAAATTATTTAAAATGTCTAAGGTGTTTCTATTCATTTTATCGATTACATAAATATTTTTCTTATAACTTTTCTACCTTATAAAACTCATTACCCGTTCCAATTTTTAATGTTTTAATTAAAGTCGGATATCTGAAGGGAAAAAAACTTTAAAATGTGTTTTATTCATAAAATAATGCATCGAAAAACTAATAGAAAACTTTAGAATTTCTTGAACAACTTTAATAATTTATGAACCAAGATTTGTCAAATCAAAAGGAAATATAATATCTTCTTAATGTAAGTCTCATTCTACGCATTCACATTTTTAAATTATTGTACTAAAATAGAAAAAAAAAATTGTAAAAGTATAATGGAACTAAAAATCTAATATGATCCAACATATTCTCAATCGGTGCTATATACTTTGGCAATGAAAAAAGTAGAATTTTAATCAATAATTGTTCAAATGTCACATTCAAAACCCGACGTTGATACGAGATAGAGCAATCCTAACTACTAACATTACTTTATAGACATGATTTATAATTGCATGGGTCCATAGCTATCGTGCTCGAGATATGTTAGAAATTTGTCTAAATCGACTTATGTGTCAAATTTATAATAGGTCATGGACCAATATGATAAGTTAGTTGGGTGTGACTTATAACGATATAATCTCTATTATCCTATAATTAATATCTTAATCACAACAAAATCTTTGGCTTTGACTAATGTAATGAAAATGAAGTGTTAGTATCCTTAATATAAGGCCACCTTTCTCCACAAAATTTTAAGATTTTTTAAAATTCTGACGGTGTTACACTGTATTATTTTTTTTTACAGATAATGACCCTATAATTTTTCATATTTTGGGTTGTAACTCTACACTTTAGTTTTTTTTTATTACGCCCTCAAATTAACATTTAAATTATTCATTCAATAAATTATATATACATATATATATATATACATATATATATATATAAAATAACTATTTAACAATAACTAATAAATGATAATTATTATTTTTTTTCCAAATAAAATGTTGACTTGTGGAGTTGTAAAAAATAGAAGGGTATCTTCTAAAAAATTATAAAACTCAAAAGCTTAATCCTTAAACTTAAAAGTTAATGGGTATAATCAAGAAAATTCTAAATAATAGGGATATTATTCATAATTTGTATAATATAATTTTCCCTATAGTTTGTGCGTGTGAATGTGTGATGTTACATCCAACGCGTAAAATCAATTTAAAAATTGATTTAATGGTTAACACTTAGCTGTAGTTATATAGTACTGCCATGCAGAAGAACTTATTGCCTTGACAAAAGCTTACATTTTATTTTCCACCGGCTTTGAAATTAAACTTTTTGTTTATTTATTGATGACATAATAAAGATCTCACGTTTGCGAGTTTAAGGTATAAGGGTATCGAAAAACTCCTTCAATTGGCTTTGAAATTTAGAGTTTCATCTATATATAATAAATTTATTGATTTGCTCATACGAATTATTATTTTAAATGTATTTTTGATGCAATAATTTACGAAGCAAACTCTTACAATAATTTTGTGTGAAGTGGTGAGTACTGACTAGTGAGTAAATAGGGTCCCATGGTGATCAAGACTGTATGAATATAGAAATGAAAAAGAATTTTTTCTTTTAGTTCTGATTTATGAAGTTCTTAAAGAACCTTGTCAGAATTTCAGATAAGGCCTCTGGATATTATCTATTTGCAGATAGTTTTCTAGCCACAAAGGCAAACTTAACAATGACTATAGCTATGGAGTTTGAGGTCCCCTAAGAGCTCATTAAAAGTAAATTTTTTTCTATTTTTTTTCCAAACTTATTTTCAGCAAAATCTTGCCGAACAAAAAACCCAATTCAAATTAAACCAAGACCAAAAACATCCCTTTCTACACTAAAGAATCATATGTTTAGGTACAAAGCAAATCAACTGCAATGACAATAAAGAAACTTTTCAAGGAAGAGAAAAAATGGCAAATAAATTAAATTCATATTAAATTCTTTTGTGTAGGAAACTGCCCTTTCTCTCTGACATATCCATCCTTCAATGGGGTATATTGTCTGTGTTTGGAAGGCTAATGGGGTATGGCCTTATGGGTATGTCTCATGTCTGCATTTTAATGAGAGATCACCACTACTCTTTCTCCTGTCCACTTATCCATTAAGTTTTCTTTAGCCACAAACTAATTTTCCACACATATTGTGGAAATTTTCAGCAAAAAAAACTATTTTCTTTTCTTTTTATTTTTCTTGCATTAGATTCCATAGCCAATTCAGAAACTTCTGTCCACTATCAGACAGATTTGATTCTTTAGAACCCATATTTTCAAAAAGAAAAGAAAAAAAAAAGTTGCTGCCCACCCATTGCCAAGCTGGGTCTTGTTCTGTATGATCATATTGTAAAAGGGAAGAACATGTTTATTCTTTGAGATTGTAGAATTGATGAAGAAGGGTATGATTGTATGATCTGAAAAAACTATTTTCTGTCAAGTGATTTTCTGAAGTTCATATGGAAGGTTGATTTAGTGTTCAGTAGTTCTTACTTAGTAATAAAATGAATAAAGAAAAATCTAGGGTTTGGGAAATTGGGATCCAGCTCAAAGATGCATCATCAAATTGGACTTTAAAGCTTAAACCAGCTGGTCACCAGTAAGAATCTTGTTCCCATAAGTTAAGGGATTTTTTTGAATAAGCATCAGTCACCACTAGTGCTAAGTTATCCAGCTGAATATGACAGCAGAAGTGAGAAAAATCAATGAAAAAGAAAAGTGGGATATATTTTATCAATGAAAAATCATATTTGGTTGTTTAACAAGATTCTGAGAAAGTGAAATGAGATCTCTGAAAGTCCAATGGACCCAACAAATGCCCCACCATTTGAACAGATGAATGATAATAAGAAGTAATCTGAAATAATATTATTATACAGAAAGAGTCTCAAAATGATAAATAATGGTGTCTAATGACTGAGCTCATTGATAATACAGTACAAGCAAAGGTTGAACAAAAAGCTTATGTTAAAACCTTAACTCTCCCCTTCAACCCCTTTTACATTACATTCTCTACAATCTTATATATAACTAATTGTACAGGAAATGTCGGCGATTAGTCTAATTTTACATATGGGTTTCTTGTAAGAATCTTCAAAAGAATTTTGGTTGCAGAATCAAGCAATCAGCAGGAAAAACGGAGGGATTTGATTGAGAAGAATGATTGATCTCCTCTGGACCGTTTCTTGTTCTGTTTGCAATGAAGATCCTCTATATACACTATGGAGTAGTTCTTGAACTGGATTCAGGTAGAATAATAATACAACGGTAATGGTGATCATCAATGGTTATCATTATCAGTTATCATAGCTCAATTTTCATTTGGGTGGTTGGATTAGTGCCTGCAGCTGAATATAACAAACATGAATAAGAAATTGAACATGGGAGCCAAAACTTGATTCTTGAGTTTGCAATTTTACCTTGAAGATTTTGTGAGAAACCCATTTGGATAATGCTGTGAAGATCATCCTCCCAAAATGCCGGAATCTACAAACGAAAATTCAGAAGATTAGTTTAAAGTCATATTGCATTTAGAGATTTGAGAAAGCTTTTTTTTTAATGTAAAGATTGCATGAAATGGGCAATCACCTGGTGAGCTGAATCACCAAAACCATCAGTTGAAGGCACTTGAATGCCAGCGTTTTGCCGAATTGCAGCATCCAATAGGTTTACAGAAAATGGATTGTGAACATCATTTGGGATCGTTTGAATTTGCTGAGATTGGAAACCATAAGGGAACACTGGTGCTGAAGAGTCTAAAGGAAGCATAGTAGGTGGTAATTGCAACATCTGTCAATAATCAATCAGAACGTTAGAACAAAATACTAAATTTGCAAAAAAAAAAAATCCAAAANTTTAAGGCAAAACTTACATCCTTAGACAGAAGAGCTTCCATGTTAAATTCCATTCTGGGATTTACAGTGGCCAATTTCATAGATAGGAACTGCAAACCAAAAAAGCTCGAATAGATCAGCAAACAGATGGATTTTCTCAGATAATAATGACAGTTGATTTTCTGTGATAAGAAGAATTACCTCAACTTGTCGCTGCAACGACTGCACATAATTTATGATTTCATCAAGAACAATAGCTTTTCCAGTTACCTACACAATACAATCAATTGAGAAACCATTAATCAACCATTACAATTACAGCTAAATTAAAAATAAAATAAAGGTGTAAAAAAATGTTACCTTGTTGCAACCAGGAACCAGATCTTGCAAGAACTTCATCCTCTCACTGATTTTTTCTCTCCTAGCCTAAACAAAAAGAAACCAAACAAAAATGACAGACGTCAGAGGAATCCAATGCTGAAAACTCTAGCAAAATTGACAGTAGAAATGAGAATGAATTAGAAATAGTTGTTTTTCTTACTCTTTCAGCTAGACTGTGACTATCAGTTGCTTGGCCTCTTCTTGCCCTGACATGGATGAAATCCTGTGGAGGTTCTGGTTGCTTAGTCTCCTTTTTAATATCTTTGTCATTCTCATTTTCTTCAACATCAGTATTTGACTTCTCCTTATCTTCATCTGTCTTGCTTCTTTTTGCATTGGATGATTCATCATTCTCAACAGCCTGAAATTCAATTTTATCATTTTTAAGATAATAAGCCATTTGCGAAATTGATCAATTGCTAATGTCACTTCATAATAAAGCCCAAAAAAGAAAATGCAACACAATTTAGAACTAATTTAGTACCTTAGCTTCTTTAACAGGCCCTTTAGCTTTGGGGTTTGCTTTTCTCTTCCTTGAACTGGTATTACCTTGAGGCTTTACTGCAAACTCCCCACCTAGGTTTTGCTCAGAGACAGAAGATCCTTCTCTAGAATCACTCATTTCGGATCCTTGCAAGTTAGGCAATGACCCATGACCAAATTCGGATCCAAAACGGGCACCAACTAACCCGCCAAGAGATGTGGACCCAAAACAAGAGAATTTAGCAGCTCTCTCCACAAACCCAGGGTCATTACTGAAAGGGGATAAACCTAGGTTTGGCGGCAATTGATGTTGCCCAAAATTGGCACGAATTTGAGATTCAGTTACAGAAGAAAGGTTCAATTTTGGAGGTGAATTCAAAGGGGTATTGTAACAGGAAGTATTCCTGCTACCAGCGACACAAGATTGTGGAGAAACCTCCCCTGACTTGCATACACTTCCAAGCTTTCCGATCAGTTCACTAATTACAAACCCATCTCCGGCGCCGGCGTTGGATGCCGCCGGTGATGAGACTAGAGAGCTCAAAGCGGACTCAAAAGGATCATTTTGATCCATTGAACCGTCCCAGTTAGGGTTGAAGAAACAATTTGAAGTAGTATTCAGCTGGTAAGCAGAAGAATTCCACCTGGGTTGATCTCCCTCCATGTATGGTAAAATTCCTTTGACAAATTGTGGGTTTCTTGAAAGGGAAAAAAAGTTCGATGATTTGAGGAAAATAGAGGGAGAGAAATGAGAGAAAAAGTGAATGGCAAGGAAGAAATAGAGAAAGGCTCTGCCACTGTCGACTGGGTAGTTTGACCTTTTGCTTTTTTCTTTTCTTTTTCTTTTAATTGTTTGGTGTGTAATTTAATTTTAGTATTTTCTTTTTCTTTCAATATTCTGTTTAATTTGCTAAATTTTCACAAACCACCCTAAAATTATTGAATTTTGCACCAAACCACCCACAAAATCTCATATTTTATCAATTTACCACTACCCACAATTTTGCACACTTCATTTCTTTCCACAATTTTGCTAAATTTTCACAAACCACCCTAAAATTATTGAATTTTGCACCAAACCCAAAATCAGCCAAACACCCTAATTGTAGTAAGCTCCGATCTGAAATTGTGTTCACGAGTCATTAAAACCGACAATATGGGTTCTTTCACCAACAAAGATATATTTAAAACGAGTCATCGACTCTATTTGAGCCGTTGATCTATGTAATAACAATGTTAATCTTATGTCGGTCTATGGTTTGATTTTGGTTGATGATTCGATCTTTTACATTTGTTTAGGATTTTTTTTATCTATATTAATCATATATGATATATGTAACACAACAGTTCACCTTATCGTAAATAAACGTCTTTTTAAGAAAGAAGCTCAAGTTTTCAATTGAAATTATCCAATATCTAACAATAAAGTTTATCACTGTTGATATTGCATGATTATTGAATTAACTCCAGCTAGAAAAAGAAGTTATAACTTGATCAACTTTAAACATTATTTGAGATTAATTTCAAAAAATAACGTTTAAAATATTATAAACTACTTCCATGATTTCCATCAACCCTTAAAAATACCAAAATACTAAATTCAACACTCTTACAACACTTTTGATTCAATATATTAACAAGATACTAAATCCAAGCTCTATTATTTATATTTTATAGTTTTCGGGTTTCGCTTGGTACGATTCTCATGTAATCAAGAATATGATTCAAAATCATTCAAAACGATTCTTATG
The DNA here is from genome assembly GCA_002319775.1 of Fagopyrum tataricum. Lineage (NCBI taxonomy): Eukaryota > Viridiplantae > Streptophyta > Magnoliopsida > Caryophyllales > Polygonaceae > Fagopyrum > Fagopyrum tataricum. The sequence continues at coordinate 43,538,543 of CM008284.1, read as the reverse complement.
TTAATGTAAAAAAAATCGGAATGAGTCATTATACGAAACGAGCGAATCAAATATGCTTCATTCAATTTCTTGATTTTTACAAAATTAATGTATTTTTAATCTTAATTTTTTGATTTATAATCTTATCTAAATCTCATACCTCATAAACTTAAATTAGATCATCCTCATATTTTGTTCCAATTCGATTCATATGCATACCAAACGAGTCCTCGATGATTTTGAGAATTTCAGCCCGGAAATGTAAATGTTAAGTTGCAGTTTGCAGGAATAATTTATGGCCTAAAAACGCCGTAATAGGCGGTGATATGGAGAAATGCAGGCTATGCAGCGCCTCAAAGCGTCAAATTAGCTAAATTTACAGATAAATTAAATATTACTTGGACCATTTTGGTTAGACTTTTGCATATATATTTATGCTTTAATATTTACTTTATGTAAGTTTAATCATTATCCACGCATTTTTTTACAGATTAACTTTAAAAAATTCACTGTGGAAGAAGCATCGAAAGTATACGTTTTTTCCTCTTGTCTTTTCATCTTTGTTTTATTCAAGTGGGTTACTGTTTAATAGTTGTTACTAATATCATCGTAAACAAATTATTACACAATTATTCACGACCTAACGCTATTATAAAGAGTACATGTAAATAAGCTAATTTGTATAAGTCTACTCTTAGTTTCAAATTCCAAAAAATGTTATTTACCCAAATAATTATCTTAATGTAAGCTTTTTACGGGTGCGAGGCTCAAATGTAATGCAGATGCGTGCACCTCTGGTCGCATTACGATCGAGCATGTCCTACGTAATTCAGTTTTGAGAAAAATTGGGTAGATCGGGATGAGTTCGGGCCCATCTACATTTCTACCGAGTTTGCGGGACGTATCCGGAATGAGCTTGTGAGGCGCATCCTGATTCTTGAAGGAACCTTTCAGGCTAGGGTCGTACAGATTTGACCGGGATCGTATTCGGTCTACTATTTTAGGGATTTCGGAGTCCGGTCCAGAACCTAAAAAGACCGTCGGACTGGATCAGACCGAAAAATTACATATAATTTTTATTTTTAAATTTATTTTTTTTCATATTTAATTTAAATTTTTTCACTTAACATAGGATTTTTTTTTCTTTACCTTCCACCAAAAAAAGTAAAAATAAATTTCGGACTGGAATGGGCCTGATCGTTTTGATCCGGTTCATGGTCCATTGTTTTGAAAATTCCAGTTACATTCGGAATGAGTTAATTTTGGACAACTAGTAAAAAATCGTTTGGGTAAACTCTTTTTTCCCACAAATATAGAGATGTTTCCACAATTTACAAAATAAATACATTCTATTATTTTTATTTGTTAAAAAAACTATAATTGGTAGTTTTGTGATAATGGTAATTTTACTAATTTAATTAGTAGATGGTAGATTCTCATTAAATGACGTAAATAGCCTTATGCAAAATATAATCGGTCAAATTCTCTATTTTATGATATAAATTAAAATAATAAAAGGGTAATTTCGTCCAAATTAACCTAATTATAAAATACTCTACCAAACCCTAACTCCTCCATCGGAGAGGTTTACGTACAACAAGGATATATACAACCTTAAAGTCATAAACTACGTACGTACGTTTTTGGTACGTACTCTACCATATTTTTGTGCAAAGTAGAATATATAAAGTCCATATGAAGGAAGTGAAGTATTAATTTTGATTAGAAATAACCAAGTATATGTTAGTGATAGTATATATTAGTTATGCACATTTGTAACCTAGGGTTTATATATATATATAAAACGATACGTGAACTAAAGACTTGCTTTATTGATCGGATAAAGTATTTATAATAAGAGTAAATGGTAAGATAAAAATAAAATAAGATAAAGATAAACTAATAAATAAAAGAATAAATTCAAATATACGATCCAATGTATGACCCAATAATCGAACACTTATCCTCAAGATGAAGTTGTGATCACAACTCAAAGCTTGAACAATAAAAATTCGAAGAGATGAAATGAGCACTTGATGGACCTCATCCCTTCATTGGTCTTATTTTGTTGGCGTCTATATTGCGCCGATAGGTTGGGCCTAGGACGCAGCTACATAAGCGTCCTAAGGTAAGTTTTGGGTCATAGGACGCATATTGATTAGCGTCATATGGTAAGATTTGAACCCGAGGATACATGTTAATTAGCGTCCTAGGGTAAGTTTGGAACATATAATTCAAGTTGATTCCTAGAGTAAGTTTTGGGCCCTGAGACGCAGATTGATTAGCGTCCTAGGGTATGTATGAGCGAAATGATGTTACAAGGACTCGACGGACCTCCCTCCCTCCCTTATTTGCTCCTTGTTTTGTTGGCGATAATAACACGCGATATGGTTTGAAAGAAGAGATACTATGAGGATTTAATAGACCTCGATCCCACTCTATTTTTCTTTGATTGTAGAAGTCGATTGTAGAGCACAGGTTGGTCGGCGGGAGAACCGCCGCCGCCATCACCGGAGGCGGTGATGGCGGCGCGGTTAGGGTTTGTGTATAAGGGTTTCTTTCAGCGGAAGCGTGTTTAGGGATCGTAAGCTCTAATACTATGTAATGATTTGTGAAGTGAAGGCTTGTTTTATTTATTGATCGAGCAAAATATTTATAACAAGAGTAAAGTGCAAGATAATGACAAAATAAGATAAAGATAAACTAACAAATAAAGATATAAGCTCAAATATATGGCCTAATAATCAAACAATATATACACGTAATATGTGGTAAGCTCCCTTTTTAGGGACGATATTCCCTTCATTCATATATCATCTAACATGGTATCACAAGCTATCTAAAAACCCTTCGTTTTTAGATATTCGATCCATACCCACCAAAAAAACCCTAATTCCGCCATCCATTACCTATGTTGTCTCACCCATGTAACAACGACACCCATAACGACTCCGATTGAACATCGAATCCCGTTCACAACCCGCCACCACCGCCATGCATCGTCCCACCCGCCGCCGCTGCTGCTAGGGCCTCACCGTTGCACGCTGCTCAAGCGGTTAGTAATATACGGAATCACATTCCCCTAACCTTAGATATGCAAAAGGTCCAATATCATTCATGGGAAGGAATTGTTTTCCATCACTGCTCGTGCCCACGATGTCGTCAATCACATCGATGATACTCCCCCGGACTCATCTAATTCTCTATGGATCAAATTAGATGTCATTGTCCTTTCTTGAATTTATGTCACAGTCAGCGAGGATGTTCTTCTCACCATCCTTAAGCCAAGATCCACCACGCGGGAAGTCTCGCTACGCACCCAAGGGTTGTTTTATGATAATCAGTCCGCTAGGGCAACAGACTTGGAAGGTCGTTTCATCAATTGTCGTCTTGACTCCTACAAGTCGATTGTTGCTTATTGCCAAACCCTTAAGACGACCGCATGCCAACTTGAAGATGAAGGTCATTCCGTGAGCGATTCCAGGTTGGATTTACACCTTATAAACGGCTTATCGAATAAGTACGTTGTTATTTGTAACGCCCGGAATTTTATTCCGGACTTGGAGCACTTTTTAGTTTATCCCGTAGGCCCGAGATGCCGAGTGCCGAGATTTATTCCTAAGAAAATCCCGAGCCGACTCGTCGTTTTTCCTCTTTTTCAGCGTTCCGACCCTTCGTTCCGGGTTAAAAATGACAAGGGGTCATTTTCGACCCCTTGGTCCGTGTGAGGGACAAGAGGCCAACTGACCCCTTGATCCCCACACCTCCTTTGCAGCCTTGTCCCCCTCTCTCTCCTCCTTTGGCTCCTTCCTCACGTTAATCTCCTCTCCCACTCTTCCACACTCATCTCTTCTCCTTTCTTTTGCCTCTCTTCTCCCTTGGTGTTGAAGATCCATGCTGTGGAATGCAGAAGGTGATCTCAAACTGTTGGTAAGCTCTTCCCTCTCCCTTCCCTCTCTTCCTTGTTGTTATTTCCCTTCTTCTTCCTTCCTCCTTCATCCATGGCTATGGAGGAAGATCTTGAGGAGTTTTGCTCAACTCTTTGCATGCCTAGGTTCTTAGCTCGATTAGGTCAAGGAGAGGTGCCTAAGACCAGTGGTGGGTGTTTGGAGAAGATCCAGCAAGAGAAGAAGGACTTTGGAGCCAAGGATCCACGATCGAAGACGAAGAAGACGACATTCTGCATAGAACCCGCGGGGCGGATCAGCACAGCCGCGGGAGCGGCCAGACGCAGGGGCGGCACAACACAGCCGCGGGTGCGGCCCGGCACGGCCGCGGGTGCGGCCCGGCACGGCCGCGGGTGCGGCCCGGCAGGGCCGTGGGTGCGGCTAGGCACGGCCGCAGGGGCGGCTCCTGGCACTCGACGCAGTCCACGCAGGTGCGGCTCCTGGTTCCGCGGGGGCGACTCCTTTGTCCGCAGGGGGCGCCGGCTTGACTCCGCGGTTGCGGTTTCTGCAACAGTAGGCTTCTCCTCTCCTTCACTCTTCGCTCCTTCCTTAGATTTGTTGTTGAATCATGTAGTAGCATGCTTAGGATGGCCTAGAGTAGCTTGAGAATGCCACTTAGTGGTTGTGAACCTAGGAGCCCTTAAGGCTCGATATAGTTGTTGGATATGAGCATGTGAGCATGATGGATCTTCTAGGCTAGCTTGTGCCTCTTTGGTTGAGGATTAATCTCTTGTGGAATTATGAACTGTTGTGGGCTGTTACATGTGTGGAGAGTGTGTGGTGAGTACTTAGGACCTAGGATGCATTCCTAGTTTGAGGGTTAGGTGATCTTGCATAGATCACTAAGAGTGAAGTCTAAGACTTCTTGAGAGTAAGTATGTATTGATATGCATATCTCTTGTGAGCAGGTTGTGGGCTTCCTTCTTAAGGAAGCGAGAGTGTGGTGACTTGGGTTTGGTGACAAGGTAAGTCTCCGGACTTACTTAGCTCGTATTTTATGTATTAGCATTGATGTGTGTTTGGTTGTGTGTGTTTATGTTCTTGTTATAACATCTAAACCGGTAAATAGAACCACCGACCTTATATAATTTGGCCCAAGTGTATGATAACGGGCGGTGACATCACTGCCTACGACCGAGTGAGTCTAGGATGATCTCGGCGACTAGCCCGGCGGGTGATATGTCGGGTGCATCCGTACCATTCTTGCCGGAAGTGGGGACCGGGGCGAGACCACGGTGGTTCTCGTGTCACAAACCGAAGTTGAATTAGACGGGATACGACTTAATAATAAAAAGATAATAAACCGGATTGTGTGTTTTATGTTTTGTGTTATGTATGTGTTTGTGCCTTCACCGCTTTTCTAATGCTTCGAATATGAGCTAACGGTTTTAAACCGTGGTTGTAGATGACTTGCAGGTTAGGGACGCCGCCGAGTGAGGTGAAGGAGTGGACGTCCGGGGTCTCCGTACATTATAGGACGGGGGCGTTTTTGGGTTATGTTTCATCTTGTTGGTTCGTGGATGTTATTGTATGTTTAGATTTCCGTATCGGGTTATGTCGTTTTGAGGACTCGGCTGAGTTTCCACGTTGTATTCTTACCTTTCAGTGTCTCGCATACATTATAAACGTTTTCGAGTTTTGCCTTTATTTGTGCCTTGTTGGAAAGGTCCGGTGAAATTGTTGTCAGGCTAAGGGTCAGGACCCATTGTGAGGTCTCGCTCGTAGCATCCCGAGTCCCGCGGATTTGGGGTGTTACATTATTGGCAGTATAATAAGCCAAACTGCACTACTCATGTCATTTATGACGTCTCGAAGTATGCTTAGTCGGGAGGAAGCCCATCTTGCCCGTTCTCAGCAGCCTCCGCCGTGCCCGTATCCTTTCTAGTCACACCAGTTGGAAACCCGCAACGGGCATCAACAACCTTTCGCTCAACACTAGAGCAACAATGAAATGAAAATTTTCAATAGAAATCGCAATAATAGTGATACGCAACACGCATTTTATACCCCAGCTGAACTTTCCGAGCAGTCATCACGATGCAACTACAGACTCCATCCAAAAATTGGTGTATGGAGACCGGGGCTACATCTCACATGAGCAATTCATAATGTAACCTATCTTTTTATTTTAATTCTTCCCCTTATAATTATATTATTGTCGAAAATGGTGACACCATACCCGTTGTTGGTTCGGGAAATGTCTTCTTACCAGCCTCACATAATCTTAAACTAAAACATGTTCATCACACACCACATATAGTCAAAAACCTGATTTCAGTTAGAAAATTTTTGTCGGATAATAATGTGGCAGTTTAGTTTGACCCTTTCGGTTTTTCTGTGAAGGACCTGCAAATCGGGAAAACTCTTCAGCGATGTGAAACACAAGAGACCTTTATTTAGTCTCCTTCACGCCAGTCTCAAGTAACACTGTGTTTTCGCCTCCTCTCATTGGCATGTTGTTGTGTCAGTCCGGTTCAACTAGCCAATACACATGTATAGCATGTGTACTTTTTAGATGAAGACTATATAACCCCCAAGAGAAGGGCCACGTCACCGTAAATATATAGTATCCCGGCCAAGTCATCTCTCTGAGGACTATGTTATCCTCTCCTTACTCTAAAAAGTTTTACAAGAAAATGAAAGTGTTGTAAAATGAAACAAAAAGATGCGACCAAGTGGTTGACTTAAGACACTTCAAGAGTGGTTTGGGTTAAGTGACCTCACTCGAGTCCCTTAGGTAACTTCAATGAGTCACCCTGACAATTTCGACCGAGTGAGTAATCTGTAACTTTTAATTCAGAACGAGTCAAAAACAGAGGAATGTAAAAGATGAAACCAAGTATGACAAACGACTAGGAGTTGGGATTAATTCTACCAATCCTTGCTAATGTAATATTTATACATATTATATTGTCATAGAGTGAGAACTATTTGCTCAAGTGCACAAATACTAAACGATTGTATGCATGGATAGATGAATGCATGCCTAGGCATGCTAGTCAAGCCAACATAGTACCTCACATGTTGTTTGCTCTTGGTAAAATGCCACTCAACTATGGTCTCAAACTAGTGATCAATACAAATTAATCGAGCCTCACATGGTGTTTGCTATTGGCTTTCATAAACCATAAGGATCTAGAGTGGACTTAGACTTCATAAATTAGCAATCAATTATTCCTCACATGGTGCTTGCTATTGGAATAATTAAAGTATTAATCCTAGTAATATAGACGTCTACAAAATGCATCATTAGAATATGAAATTACTTATTAGTCTCATTCATACTAGCCGGTCAATTAACAACACATAAGATCATGCTTAAGAACTAAACAAAGTGCATAAAGGAACAATCTAAGCTAGACTTAACATCCGACTTTGATATAGCTTAAACATGAATCCTAGTGTTTTAATCGGTTTTTAACCTCCTATATGCTTACTATCATGCTTTGATACTCACATTAATTCTTGACATTATAACGATATAAATACTACATAGATTTGGATTGAGATTTTCACCCCAATCTCTAGTATGGAACTACTCACTCATGTTGAGTGAAGAAAACACAACAATCGAACAAGCAATCATGCAATCCATAGAATTGAGAGAGAAATATGATCAAACAACTAAGAGAGAGTCAAATTACCAAATAATAATGGAAAGTAGCAATGGATCCGGCTTGTATTGAAACAATTCATCCACAACTCGGCTGACTTTCGATCCAATATTTGTCTTTACTCTTCTCTGACTTCGACCGAGGGAGGATGTTATTGATAATATATATTCGTTATTATGCATAGTTTTACATTTGTAACCTAGGGTTTCTACCCTCTTATATATACGTAATATGTGGTGAGCTCCCTTTTACAAGGACAATATTCTATTCATGCATATCTCATCTAATAGTGTGTAGACATTTTTACACGTCTATTAGACTTATTAATAAAGACGTTCATCTACAAATCGAACTCCTATCAACAATATGTTTATTTTTATTCATTAAAAATGATTATAGTTTAATGATAAAGGTTGAAATGTTGAAAAAGAAATGCATTACGGAAATCGGTTAGGTTGATGTACCTCCTAGAGGTAGTCCATCATAAAACATCATTACGGAAAACACGAAGTTCGGGATCATACAAATATTTGGTGTTGGTGTGTCGAGATTTTTAAATGGGTCAATCGGTCAGTAACACAATTAATATCAATATATTTTTTAAAAAAATGGGACACATCGGCCTGACTTGTGTGGATATGGGCAAGACCTTAGGCCCGAGCTACGCACATTGGCCTAATCCTTAGAAAACGGACTTTTTTTTAATAAAAATAACTACGATCCAAATCCCGGGTTGTTCAAATCTACTCAAACAAATGAGCATTAATCACAATTCCGTTTGACTAAAATATGGTATCATAGTGGTTTTGATGCGGGAGCATCTCAAGACCTAGCCCGAGTTGAGATCATCATCATGGAAGCTAGGAAGCATGGAGTAAGCATCATTCTAAGGACAAGAAAAGGGAGATCATATGCATGGGAGAGAAACATTCAAGATAAGAATGCATATGAAGCGCGAAGAGGAAGCTGGCCTAGATATGCAAGTAGAAGGCCGATATTCACTTGGGAGAGAGGCAACCGTACACGTGCATGCAAGAACGCGTATGCATGGGCCAGAAGAATAGCTCGAAGGAAGTGCAAGAAGCTGCGTGGAGCCTTCAACAGTTGGACGTTATATTTCTAGTTGGGCTTATTTTATTATTAAATAAAGCCTTAATTAGATCTAATATTTTCAGCCCATTTTGAGACAATTTTAACTTAGGTTTTGCATTTGTTTTATTTTCCTTCTAGAAGATCTTATCTGTTAAAGATTTGATCTTATCCGTTTGCTAGAAGATCTTATCTCTTAAAGATTCGATCTTATCTTTTTGCATTTTAATTCCTTTCTTTTAATAAGTTCGGGCTCGATATTGGATCAAGCCCGCAGCCCATGTGAACACTTTGGACGTCCCATCTTGCCTATATAAGGCCAAGGTGGACGTCAATTTTATTCATTCAGATTATTAAACACATTGATACTTTTTAGTATTCCTTCTCGAGTGATTCGAGTCTTGATTAGGTGCGTAGCCTCTTCAAAACCCTGGACGGGTGAGAAGCACGTCCAGTCTCCGTTTGACAGCTAGAAGAGAACGTCCAGTCCCGGTGCGAAGCTTGGGTTGATCACTCTTCGATCTACCGGACAACTTCTTATACTTCCCGGAACAATCTCGTTCTTTCCCTGGAGTTTAAGATTATAGCGGAAGAGTCGATCTGCGAAGGGGAGACTCAACCAGCCTATCCAGCGACGGTCCATTCCCAACCACCGGATCAATCCTCCATCCCTACCACACGTCTATCACCCCATCTCCACGTCTATCTCACTTTCTCTTTAGCCTACGTCCTTGGTGTTGAAAGATCGGGAATCCTCATAGCTTATCCCCGTATCAAATTGGCATCAGAGCAAAGGTTAATCAACACCAACCGCGCCACCCAAAAACAAAAATCGAAGCTTTCAAGATTCGTCAAGAAGGTTTCAACAAAGAGAAGCGATTGGGGCAAGAGGAGTAACGGTTAGTATTCTATTCTCGTTAACACATTGCTTTTTCACAATCTAATTGTCAATTACTTGAAAAAGATGAATTGTGACCTAAATTTTTTTTCCACAAAAAGAAAGTTCCGCCGGAGATCCAATTACATTCTTTTCCTGTAAACCTTACGGGTTCAATCGGTGCAAACCTATCAGGGCTAATTAGTGAGAAAACCAACCTAGAACGGTCTTTTTAGCCACGGGCCATCCTTGTTCCTCCGCCATCTACCGCAGCAGCCGCTGCACATAAAAAAAAAATTCGGCCGATCTCGGCCAATTTTTGACCGAGATCCACCCTTGCGCCGCCGGCCTCACACTAGCGCCGCCCTATCCACCTCCCAACACCACCTTGCCACCCATCTCACCACCACGTGGCCAAATTCCGGCCGTCCACCACCAACAAAGCCACCGCCACCCTCCAGCAACCTCCCAGCCGGGCACAACCCCAGGTTTCGGCCAATCTCGGTCTGTCTTGACCGAGATCCACCCCTGCCGCTGCCTGCCGCCTTGTCCGCCACCCAAACACCACCCAACCATCACCCCACACCCCCAGCCGGCTCTCTAGGGTTACGGTCATACAAAAAAAAGCCTTTGCGGCGCCGGAACCCTAGTTCCGCCGGCCGTCCGCCGCCTTGCCGACACCATACACCACCCTACCGCCTCTCTTGAGCCGGTTTGACCCACCACCACCACAACAACCCTCCACCACCCGAAACACCTCAGTTTCGGCGCAGAAAGGAAAAACAAGTCGAGCAAGAACGTCAACGGAGTAGTCCTAACCCTTCTTCCTTGAATCAAGACCATGATTGTTTGAATGCTTTGAAGATTGAAGATATGAAGCAAGTTAGCATCTTGTTTCAAACTAGATGTCTCGTTAAAGGCAGGACTATTAAGACGGTTATCCATAAGGAAAGTCCTCATAATCTTGTTAGCATTGAGATGGTCGAGAAGCTGCAGTTGTCTACCTTAATCCATCCCAACCCATATAGGTTATCTGGCCTAAATGATCGGGGTTTAGTCAAAGTAGACAAGCAAGTTGAGGTCCACTTCGAGATTGGAGCTTACAAGGATACTATCTTATGTGATGTGGTTCTTATGCCTCATTGTCATATCTTATTTGGTTTCCCATGGATGCATGAGAGAAACGTGGAACATATAAAGGTCACAAATAGATTTGCTCTTACATTTAGCGGAAAGCGCTTTGTTCTTAAACCCATGACTCTAGGTGAAATTGCAAAGGTGGAAGAGCAAAAACGACGTCAGCTGGAGGAAGAGGAAACACGAAATCAAGAAAGGGAACAAGTGCTTCAATCGTGTTTATTTCATCTCCTACAGCACTTACAGATAGTCCATCTTCACCGTCCTCAACACAAGAAGAAAAGGAGCAACTTAAGGACGAGCAAGAAGAAGAGGCAAGACCCAAGATCATGAAAGAAGAGATGACGAGCAGGGAAGAGGAGCAATCAAACCAAGTGTTGCAGCCCCATTTTTCATCTCTTACGGATCGGATGCCATCTTGGATTGACATCAAGGATTCGTGGACGAATCATTTTCAAGAAAGGGAGGATGATGCGGGAGCATCTCAAGACCTAGTCCGAGTTGAGATCATCATCATGGAAGCTAGGAAGCATGAAGTGAGCATCATTCTAAAGACAAGAAAAGGGAGATCATATGCATGGGAGAGAAACATTGAAGATAAGAATGCATATGAAGCGCGAAGAGGAAGTTGGCCTAGATATGCAAGTAGAAGGCCGATATTCACTTGGGAGAGAGGCAACCGTACACATGCATGCAAGAGCACGTATGCATGGGCCAGAAGAATAGCTCGAAGGAAGTGCAAGAAGTTGTGTGGAGCAAGAGTTGGACGTTATATTATTTCTAGTTGGGCTTATTTTATTATTAAATAAAGCCTTAATTAGATCTAATATTTTCAGCCCATTTTGAGACAATTTTAATTTGGGTTTTGCTTCTATTTTATTGTCATTTATCTTTCTTCTAGAAGGTCAATATCTCCTAAAGATTTGACCTTATCCGTTTGCTAGAAGATCTTATCTCGTAAAGATTCGATCTTATCGCTTCGCATTTTATTTCATTTATTTTATTCAGTTTGGGCTCGATCTTGGATCAAGCCCGCAACCCACGTAAGCACAGTTGGACGTCCCACTTTGCCTATATAAGGCCAAGCTGGACGTTGTTTTGATGCATTCAGATTAATAAACACATTGATACTTTTTAGTATTCATCCTTCTCGAGTGATTCAAGTCTTGATTAGGTGCGAAGCCTCTTCAAAACCCTGGACGGGTGAGAAGCACGTCCAGTCTCCGTTTGACAGCTAGAAGAGAACGTCCAGTCCCGGTGCGAAGCTTGGGTTGATCACTCTTCGACCTGCCGGACAACTTCTTATACTTCCCGGAACAATCTCGTTCTTTCCCCGGAGTTTAAGATTATAGCGGAAGAGTCGATCTGCGAAGGGGAGACTCATCCAGCCTATCCAACGACGGTCCAGTCCCAACCATCGGATCAATCCTCCATCCCTTATCCATGTCTTTCATCCCATCTCCACGCCTATTTCATCTTCTCTTGAGCCTACTACCTTGGTGTTGAAAGATCGGGAATCCTCACGGCTAACCCCGTATCAGGTTTAGCCAAATCGCTCAACTTTTGATCTTCTTTGTTAGTTGTAAAGATAACGACACATAAGACTAATATCAACTGGACATATTCTACTCGTTGCTCGGAAGAAATACATAATTTTATAGAATAAACTAATGATCTTACCGCCAACTAGTTTTAGAACTTAATTCCGTTGAACCAATGTGTTAGACTATGATGCATATATACTCGCATGAACGCGATATATGAATGATTAACTAGCAATGGTAGGACGAGATAGCTCGATCGATGGGGACTTGAGATAAATTGAAAATTTGGAGTTAATATATGATATATGTGTTTGAAAATGGCGAGGCTTTGAGAGAGTGGTCCATTTGAATAAGACTGTTAAAGAATCATGTTCCCAACCACTAAATCACACACACATCAACTAGTTGTCACCTAGTTGCCTTCTCCGTTTGCTTACCTGCGCCACAACTAGATCATTAGTTTTTCTTCAATTTATTTAATATAAAAAAAAACAAGATGAATGATTTTATTTTTAATGCATATTTGATTAGAATATATAGCAAAGTTTTATTTTAAAATTAGTATTTAAGATCACTTTATATATCGACAAAAATAAACAAAGTTTGATGAATATAATAATGTTAGTTTTACATATTTATATATAAGTATTATGGTATTATACAGTAAAAGATCGGTTCTCATAAGGTTGATAGAGTTCTTACTAAATAAAGATCAGGTTGATAAATTAATTCACTTATAATTTTGTCTCAAAATCATATCGGTAGAAGATTTTTGTTCAAGTTATATAATTAGATTTTGTTAAAAATACATAACTAAAACCTATTATTTACATTTGGAATATAATTTTCTTTAAGAGAAGAATTTGTAGTATTAATAATCGATCGACATATAAACTATAAGTTACGTTACTATTGACCTAATATGTGACATAAATTACTTCATCTTTAGTATATATAACAAATAGACTAAGTATTTGTATATTTGATATCTAATGATTTTCCGCACGCATCCTTTTGTGTAACATTTGATTCGGCTAACACTTGATGACATACCTTCAATCCAATGTTCTAATCGAACAGGACATTCATTGTACATGTCCATAATCATTGTTTTAAGACCCTCAAGCTCAGTAAATTAACACATTGAGATCGAACTATTATGATATCTTATTAAACATTAGTGAGTCCAACTAAATATAGGATGAATTGTTTAAACAAATCATATATTAGAACATAGTCTCACTAACTAAAACCAAACATTAATAGAACGAGAGCTACATCAACCTTAACTTAATGTTAGATATTTGTGTACGGTTGACGTGAGATGATAAAGTTCATACCTTTTTTTTTATTTAATTTTTTTTATAAAGTATGTAATCAACCTTAATAAGTTTAAAGATATAAGGAGCAATGTATAGTGTAGTTGCTTTCTTTTCGATAGATGATAATTATGTTATTGACACAAAATTATTTGCTTGATTTATTACCTACCCTTTTATTCAATTAAAACAAAAAATCACATTATGAGGATTTTATTCTTTCTTTAGTAAGATTAAAAAGACAAAAAAAAAAATCAGAAAAAAGGAAAAACTTTTAGGAGAAATAATTGAAAGAGATCTTCAAGAAGCCTTTGGTGGGCAATGGTTATGATTAATAATTATGATTATATACTCTTAAGAATATTATTCTAGCAACTTAATTTATTACCTCTATAAAATATATTGACAAATAATGGCCTAGGGTAATGTGATCTCTTTACCTATTTATATGGTCAACGTAAGCCTACAGGAGTTGCTTGTAGGGTGTTTAAGAACTTAAGTTAATTAATGCTAAATAATTAAAATAAATAGAATATGCTTTCCACTAGGTAGATACATTATGATATTTGACTATAATAAGCAAACCGTTATATTTAACTAAAACTGGAAAATCGATTTTTGTATAAACATAATACTAAAAAATATTTTTAAAAAATATGTATGTAGTTTTCAAATTTGATCAAATATATAGGAAGTTTTATACCCCGGCATTTCGATCCATTGTATAAAACATTTTACATTCGACACCTTCAATTATTATTCGACACCCTCTTTAAAATATTTTAAAATTTATATTATCAAATTTACAACTTTTTTATTATCACCCAACTTGGTATTTAATCAATGAAATTAAAAAAATATATAAAATAATGTTATTTTCTGTAAATAACGATGTGAAAAAAAAATATATATAAAAATAATGTATATATATGCTTATTAAATTTAAAGGCTAAATACTTATATTTGATTTGAGAGAATTTATGTATGTCGTAGGTTATAAAAATTATCATTTGATTATATTTAAATTTTACTGCTTGTAAACGATAGTGATAATTAATAGTTGGTAAATTTTATTTCAATCAATGATTAATAATATTTTCTTTTTGTTTCTCCGTAATAGTTTTTATATTTTGAGGTAGATATGTGCTGTTCTTTTCGACTATATTTAAAGTAATATCAGAATTATATTAATTTTTATTTATTTAAAATTTGTTTATTATGTTGAATGTGTGATTTATACTCATTAAATAAGAAAAATGTAATAAGAAACTCTTTATAATTGATCAACTAACTATAACAAAAATGTACAATCAGTATAACTTATATATTTCATTATATTTTAAATGAGATCAATATAATACTTAAAAATCAAGCATTGAGTAGTCGAAAAGAAAAAGAACTCGTTTTCTTCAAATTAAAAAAAAAAAAGACAATGTGATACAAGCTTGCATAGTTGCATTTGGTCAAGATCCAACAACCAAACACGCCCTCGCATTATTTTTTTAAATTAAATTATCATATTTAACACATAAAATAATAAAAATAATGTTTATATTAAAATTTTGCTCCTTTTCCACCGTCCACACTCTTCCTAAAATTATCGTAATTTAAATATTAAGTAATCCGAAGTAAAATTTATGTTTTTCCAAACTTCAAAGATGCTTTACTGTGTCGGCAGATCCATGCTACGTAACTGGAAAACAATTATTAACTTAAACTTAATCACAAACTTAATCAATCATTATATTTGTCTAATTGTATCCTCTAACTAACGTGACCATCAATCATTGAAGGCACGCATCTCTATGCAAAAGCTCATTCGTAAAGCGACACATGTCATACTCTGATTTGTTCAGAAGAGACGCTAATCGAGGTTTGAGATATAAATTTTATACTTAAGTGAGTTGATATTGTAACTATTGATTGCTGTAATTAAGAAATCTTTGTGCGATAATCCGGTGGCTGAAAATATTGACTATTGCAGCCTTTCTTGCGATTGTTCTCTGTTTGACAGCAACCTGCGGGCCGCCGCATTAGGTTTGTAATATATAGAGTGGATTACTCTCGTTTGTAACGCTTATTATCGATGCGAGAATATTTGATCTTTCACACGACATTTTAAGAGTAATCGTCTCGATTCTTGATATTAACTTAATACTAGCATGCATTAAGAGTGGTAGTTATATCGGATGGGACAATCATAAACAAGGTAAGTTAAATATCTTAAGGCTGACAAGTTTCATAAGTCAGGACTCGAGAGATCGAATTATTTTATATCATGTGAAATTTCGGTTGATCGAAGATCATGTGAGGAGTTCATCACATATGCATTTGCCCAGCAAATTATGCATTTGTCCAACACATAAACCAATGAGGTTTCATCCTAAACTAATTAACGATAGGTGGATTATCCCACCAACGTTATTATATAACAGGTTGTTTCTTCCTTTTATTTTCGATGTAGAGAAATTTTAATCCCCCACGACACCATTGACCATATGTAATGTTGACTATAAGGGTTGATAGTTGATCGTAAACCAATCAACATTAACCGGTCAAGTAGGTGATATGCTCAAATATATCTATACTTTTCGTTCAAGATATACATATAATTTGAACCGGACAAATATATATTATATTAAACAATTACCCCCCAAACCGTTATAATACTTTTCCCATAAAAATTGTTCCGCCGTCACCTATAACCCAGCGTTAAATATATGATTCAAAAAAGATTTCACTACCTATGAAGTTTTAATGAACTTTTTTTAACATAACTTTTTTGTAGGGATTATGGATTTACTCATTAAGTTGAAAATTTTAAGGAAAAAATAAATAAAATATTGTAGTCTAAAGGCTAACGAATACCATATTTGGAGGAGAAGAATGGACAAAAAAGCATTTTTTTTGTAAATTGGAACATAAACTAGGTCCTTCTATTTTTCGATAAAATTTTTAAATAAAAAAGTAATTAATTAGAGGGATATAATAGAAAAACGTCAAAAGTAAAACCCTATATAATCTGTCTTCACATCCAGATCTCGTAAACCCTAAAATACAGATGAAATCCTAAGGGATTCTGCAACCGTTCGTCTTCTTTGTCTACCGCAACCGTTAGGGTTCTCGAGCCTCTCCTCCGTCGAAGCTAGATGTGGACAACCGCTTGAACCAACACCGGATCTTCGTCTTCAACTCGCACCGCCGGATCTTCATATTCTCTCGCAGTCGAACCAAAGCCGCATGTCACCACCAATCGGATGTTAGCAGGTTAGGCCGGGAGCGGGGAGTCGAACAACCGCCGAAAGGACTGCCGCCGCAACCGCTATCGGCGGGCATCCTCCTCCGATGGTTTGCAGTTTGAAGCACGACCGAGATATGTTTTCAAGAACTACGATGAAGCTGGCAATTAACCAACGTCATGTCTAGTGTTTGAAATATGCTTTCTTTCTTCTTATCTCATGCTAACAATAAGCATTATCCTTAAAGCATTTGTGAACGTTATTTATGATAAACAATGCTCTCTTTTTATTTTTTTCTACATAAAGTTTCTTGACATTGGAATTTCTTCATGTCGAAGCCTATGTCCCCAAAACTTTGACTAAGGTACTCTTCTAGAGTCCATATGTTTCCAGATCTTCTCGAGCCTTCTGTAACTCGTGTGTAAATCGAGGTTTGTGTAAATTTCGAGCATTTTGTAAATCATGTGTAAATCGAGGCTTGTGTAAATTTTGGCTTGTGCAAAAATCAATTGGGCTTGTGTAAAAAATCGATAGGGCTTGTGCAAATAGATCGATACGGTTTGTGTAAATCTAGACGACGGTTTGTGTAAATATATATGTTTTGTGTAAATCGAGACGACTTGTGTAAATCGAATTAGGTCTTGGATAACTAAAATTTTTTGTAAAATCGAACGCTTTGTATGTGTAACACTAGTTTGTGTAAGTAGACATTAAGTATAAATTTTTTTTTTAAAAAAAACAATACATTAGTCATCCAGAGTTCGAAACACACTAACTACAAGTTATGTAGCTCAATAAGGGCTTAGGTTTGTGTAACTCGAGTGACTTGGACTTTATTAAATAGATTGGGCTTGAACTTTTGAAAATTAAAATTACCGATTAGTCTTTTCAATTAATCTTCTTAAATAAATAAAAGGCATACATTTTCAATCAATTTAATTAGGAATCTTAACATGCCACCCTTTTACCTCGCACAACTGGAGCAGTCGATCTTCCTTTGCCTGGGAGCAATGCCGGTCGATCTCACATCAGTCCTCCTTCATCTTCCCTTCTCTACCCAAGAGAATGCAAATCGAGAAGGGACAGTCTGGGAGCTTACGACGAAGGTCGATGGGGTTTAACGCAGGTGAGCATCCTCCTTGCCTCCCTTACTTCCTTAGATTGATACCTTGGTTCACCCTCCTCGTGTTAATGTACAGTCAAACCAAGGAAGCTTGGAAGTGTACAAACCGAAATTTTTATTCCGATAACCGGTTGAGTGATCATGTTTTTTATCGAATAAAACCGAGTTGGGATTGATTTTTGGTGCATTGATTTATGGGCTCCTTCTCTACCCTTCTTCTCTCTGGGCCAGCAACTAGCTCGGCCCACTTTCTTACCTTTCTCCTTTCCCGGCCCACTTCTCTTTGTCCTTTCTTAGCCCAACCCCTTCCCCTGGCCACTTCTGCTTTCTTCTTCTCAAGGGCTCAATTAATATATGAGCAAGACATCCCTTTTGTTATTCATAGGACTCAAACCAACAACTAGTGGGTTTAGTGCAATTTTTCTGTTTTGCCTCTCATAAGACTCGAACTCAAGACATGTTGGTTGTATCAATTTTTCCAGAAAATTCAGATCCAACAGTCAACTTCGAGACTAAGTTTAGGTAACTTTTAATCATTGTTCACCGTTGAACTTTTGATATATTAGATGGAAGTATGTAGTTTATCATTAAAATTTGGGAACAATCCAATCGTTGGACAATAATATAGTACGTTTAAGATTTTTTCGGAATTTTTGGGATTTAGTAGAGGTGTTTTATCGTAAGACAAATTAAGGTACGTGATCAATTTCTACAAGAAGTATGATTTAGGAATTTTGACTTAGGAGGTAAGTTAAGTATATCTTAAAACAATTTTGGATCTTGTAGAGTTGTGAAATGTTGGACAATAGTGAGGGTCTTAAACCCGTTTTAGGCACTTTTCGGAATTTTAGGAAAGTTAGGGGAGTTTTGGTAATTTTCGCAAAAGTAAGGGTTTCTCAATCTTTTGTTCCGAAAACTTCCTCGCTAGTCTAGGAACCTTCTAGAAGTGTAGTAAGTAGTATAAATGTGATTCTAAGACGTTCTTTATTGACCAGGTAGTTAATAGTGATTGCATGAGCAGACGATAGTTAGTAATGGTTGGTCGTCAAACTGTACAAGTAAGTCTTACGGACTTACTTAGCTAAAGATACATATATGGGTGTGTATTATTGTAGTGGTGTGTGATGAGTGATTATAATTATAATATGAGTAAGACAACGTTACGGTATAAGTAGACCCAAGTGTATGAGAACGGGACGTGGCATAACTGCCCAGCGTTGCTAGGTGACTGGGAGGCTCTTTGCGACCAGTTCATACCGGTAAACGGTGAGATGCATTGAATCCACTCCGGTTGGTTTACGGGGATAAAGACAAAGGCCGATGGGACCTTCGTGCCACACAATAAGTTGAATTAATAAAACTGAACCACTTAATGAAAGATAATGATATGATTAAGTGTGAAGCATGCTATGTGTTTAATTTCCGTATTGCGTGTGTATGTGTTACTTAATATTCATTTATATATTGAATTGTTAGTTAACGGTGTATAGTGTTTTTGATAGATATTGCAGGGTAGGCAGCTGTTGAGGGATCCGGAGAGAGGTGGTCAACCGGGTTTCCGTACGAGTCAATTTGGGTTGAATATTCTTTTAGTGACGAGAATCGCTTCTATTTTCTTTAGATCCTGTCACGTTTCGTTTGATGGCTGATTGTCATTCCTTTCTTTCATGACATTTTTACATATTAAAAGATTTATTCGGTTTCTTTATTTGTGTCTTGTTGTAAGATCCGGTAAAATTGTTGTCAAACTAGGATCGGGACCCATTGTGAGGTCCTAACCCGTAACATCCCGGGTTCCCAGAAATTGGAGTGTTACAAGAAGCTCGCCTTAGCCCCCTTCCTCTCCGGCCAAGTCGAGTAGGTAAATCTCACCTTTGTTTCTTTTTCTTTCTTGCGTTTCTGGCAAGAGAGGGCACGTATATGGGCATGCTTGGCAACTTCTGTTTTGCTTCTCCCGGCTTCGAACTTGTGACCTATTGTTTGATGCCTTGTCTCAGATTTGGATGTTAGTGAGAATCGAACTCGGGTCTCCATGGAAGTGGGTAGGGGGTTTCAATTTTGTTGTTTTTGTGACTTGTAGGAATCGAAATGGTGACCATGTGTATGCCTTGTAGTGTTATAAAATTTGGGTATAGTTGTCGTCTTTGAGAGCATGTTTCGAGACCTTAGAATAATCGGTTACCGTTCAATTTTTGATATGTTCTAGATGTTAATATATAGTTTATATTGTTAAAACTTGAGAACGATCCAACAGTTAGATTAGGACTTATGAGGTCGTAAAGTAGGGTACAAAAGCAGTTTTTGGGAACCGTTAAGAAATTGACTAAGTGTTGGTTTTGAGTGTGCATGTAGGAAACTTTGAAATATTATGTGGATCTTGTGGATATATATTTATGGGTTTTGATCATCCTAGCTAGGAGTAGACATGGTATAGAACGTTTAAGATTTTCTCAGAATTTTTGGGATTTTTCAGAAGTGTTTTATCGTAGGCCAAAGTAGGGCACTTGATCAATTTCTGCAAGAAGTGTGATTTAGGATTTTTGACTTAGCATGCAAGTTTGAGTATATCTCAAACCCTTTATGAACCTTTTAGGATTGTGAGATGTTGTTGAACAATAGTGAGGGTCTTAAACCCGTTTTGGGCACTTTTCGGAATGTTAGGAAAGTTAGGGGGCATTTTGGTAATTTCCACAGAAGTTAGGATTTCTCAATCTTTTGTTCCGAAAACTTACTCACTAAATCTAGGAGCCTGCTATAAGTGTTGTAAGCTTTAGGTGATGGTTCTAAGACGTTTTTTCTTGATCAGTGTGTTGATAGCGCTTGCACGAGTAGACGCTAATGAATAATAGCCGGTCGTCGATCTGTTCAGGTAAATCTTACGGACTTGCTTAACTAATGATACATATATGGGTGTGTATTATTGTAGTGGTGTGTGATGAATGTTTATAATTATAACTTGAGTAAGATAATGTTAAGGTATAAGTAGACCCAAGTGTTTGAGAACGAGTCGTGACATCACTGCCCAACGCTGTCAGGTTACTGGGAGACTCTCTACGACCAGTCCATACCGCTATACGGTGAGATGAATCGGATCCACTCTGGTTGGTTAACGGGGACAGAGGCGGAGGCCGGGAGACCTTCGTGCCACACAATAAGTTGAACTAATAGAAGTAGATCACCTAATGGAAGATACTAATACGATTGAGTGTGAGCATGCTATGTGTTTAATTTCCGTATTGCGTGTGTATGTGCTACTTAATATTAGCTTATATGTTGAATTGTTAGCTAACGGTGTATACCGTCATTGATAGACCTTGCAGGGTAGGCAAATGTTGAGGAATCCGGAGAGAGGTGGTCAACCGAGTTTTCATATTTATTGTTTTGGGATTTTTGGGATTATTGTTGGTGACAAACTATTACCTTTTTGTTGGATTTTGTAACACTTTTCGATGGCTGGTTTTGTCTTCTTTTCGGTCATTTATTTTCATTGGTACTTTTAATCGGTTTCTTATTTGTGTCTTGTTGTAAGATTCGGTTAAGTTGTTGTTAAACTAAGGTCGGGACCAATTGTGAGGTCCTAACCCGTGACATCTTGAGTTCCCAGAATTCGGGGCGTTACATTAACGATATTTTTCAGTCAATTTTATTAATAAAAAATAAAATAAATTTTATAAGGATAATTTGGATAAATAGCATCTTGTATTTAAATGTTTTTAGTACTTGTCTCTCTTCAATAAATCTATAACAAAAATATCCTCTTTCTATTATTTTTACTACAAGAAATTTATTGATAAAAGATACAAGACTTAAATAATCTAAGACATACATTCAGAAAAGACAAAATATATTAAAACAAAACAGGTATTTTTATTTTACAATAAAAAAAACAATTAGTTAAAGAAATGCTAGAGGAGAACGATAACCACATGAAATTAGAAAGAGTGTTAACATCTCTAATTTTCTCGTTTTTATTTTATATGTGAAATGAGAATAAATAACTTGTCTACTGCTATAAATAGTTGTCTTATATTGCAATTCACTTTTACCAACAAAAACACAAACACGAACTAGATTGAAAAAATATATACAAGTTATGATGATCAAACTAATCAAGTCGCATAAGCTTCCAATATGTTTTTGAAATTTCATCATGGTTACAAACTTATAAATATTTGATAATATAATTAATAATTATTGTTATGAGGAATCATGCATTTGCAGGCGGACAATCATTAGGTTTTTTTTGCATTTTCTTAATACACATAAATTTATTTATCCTAAATTATTTATTCGCAGGTGTCAGAGATGTTTGTCAGAAATTTTTTAAAGTACCATTTGCTAATTTTATTTTGAAATTAAAAAAACAATAAAAAAAACCTTGGAGGAGAGTTGACTTTTGATTAATTTCTTCTGGTCAAGACATAAGAGTAATTTACTTATATATATATATATTGGTAAATGGAGACGGGTCGTGTAGTTTATTAGAAGCTAAAAATATTAAACAGTTGGATCGCCACACCTCGGTATTGTTTGAAAAGAAGTAAAGGAATAGTGGGCGGATCATTAATTCTATGAAATCCACATATTTGTTTGCTTCGTAATGACGGAATTGGATCTCCCAATTCCTACAGGAAACCTTGTCATTTTGCTATCATGCTAGAAAGTGGATGAGAAGGTGACATTTGTCGTTGAAAAAGTTTAACCACAAGTTTCGAATCGATCTCAGCTTAGCATGTCAGCAAATGGAACAAAGCACATATTGAACTTAAAGCAAGAACAATTCACCCATTGTCCATTTTCACCGTGGATGATCCCTCCCGCAAAAGCAGTGTTGCGGTCGATGAAGACTACATCATCTGTGTTAAGCTTGTATTTATTCAGACCAAGCTTACTCTTAAACAGGCTGATTGTGCCATAGTCTTGTGTGAACTGCTGTGATAGCGAGAGTATGCAAAAGAGAGCATGAATGAAAGTATGACGTCCGGCCCAACACCTCTTAGGCCCATGAATGAGAGTATGCAAATTTAATATTTTGTTAAATTATAACTTTTCTTATCGATTTTTTTTTAAATTTTTTTTATTTAAGGTTTTTTTTTGAAAAGGTTTTTCCTTAAATTTTTTTGAAAGATTATAAGTGAAATCTATTTACGTTAAATATTTTTAGGGATTTTGTTATCCCACATCGATTATCAAACAAGTAGGAATGATAATTTGAGAACTTGTATAAATAGAGAGTTTGATGATTAAGAAAATCATACATTTTTTTGTAATTTGAGTAAGTTCAAGCATAATTTTATTCATATTGGATTAATATTCATTATGTGGGTTGTTGACCTACAATTTTTGGGTCGTTGAATTAATGAATGTGAGTTGTTGACCTATTGTTTACGGGTCATTGATATACTGTTTTGTGGGTCGTTGACCTAATGTTATGTCAGTCGTTGATCTACCGTTATGTAGGTTGTTGACCTATGGTTATGTGGATTACAATATATTTTTTTTTAATGATTTTACGTATAATGTTTTGCTAGGTTATAAAAATTTTAACAATTTTTTTAAGCGATTATCAACACAATTTGTTTTCGTTAAATATTTGCATGAATTTCTCTATCCCACATCGATTATCTAGTTAAGAGTGACATTTTGAGAAACTGTATAAATAGAGGGTTTGAAGAGTAAACAAATGATAAATTTCTTGACTTTTTTTTGCTAAGTTCAAGTATATTTTTTAACGAATTTTACGTTTAATATTTCACTAAGTTATAATTTTTTTTACACGAAGTTTATTTTTTGGAAAACGATTATTTTTTGAACGAGTTTTCCTTAATTTTTTTGAAGGATTATAAGAACAATCTATTTACGTTAAATATTGTGAGAAATTGTATAAATAGAGGGTTTTGAATATTAAAAAAATCATACATTTATTGGTTTTTTTGGCTAAGTTCAAGATCAATTTTTATTCATATTGGATTAATATACCTTACGTGGGTCGTTGACTTAATGTTTGTTGGTCGTTGACCTAATGTGTCACTGACCACCAATATGTGGGTTTTTTTTTGATACTATGAGGTAAGGGCTTAAGCAGGATCATCTCCTCGAAACTTTCTTCCTATAGCATCTAAAAGAATGAGAGCATCCACAACAGGTGTGGATGACGACAAAACAAGCGAAGCGTCATGGCCTAGATCCGCAAGCTTATCAGCGACATACAATTAACCTCATGGAAAACATGATGAATCAAAACCTGATCAAAGAAACAAATATTAGCAATGTCAAATAAAACAAGATCAAGTTTCCACATAGGTTTCCAAATATGTTTAATTGAATTGATAATTGTTAGGTTATCGCCTTCAATTTCAATTCTATTAACATCCAAATCACATACCCTAACAAGACCTTCCCTAAGGCGCACATGCTTCAGCATGAAGGACCGATGTGATACAACATTGTCCATAGTCTCAGATCACAGTCTTGGCATCTTGGCATAGTGTTCTCTTAGGATAAACCCAAAGGCAACATTCTCATTATCATGTTTAGATCCAATCAAATTTTAATTTAAAATAGCCTTAAGGGGTTTACATCACTTGATATTTCTAGTTTTCCTTGGATTTTTAAGGACATTTGTTTTTATTTAATTCTTTTTCTTGTATTTCATCCATTCCTTAATTTGGATATGGACCATTGATTCAAAATCCGTTGATTTTACTTTGTTAAAAATACATTGATTTCTTACAAACCATGAGTTCCACCATGATAGCTCTAAAATGATGAGATCCTTGTTTTCTAATTTATTACGGACCATCTCAAAGACTTAGTCAGACATTGATTAGAATCAAAAATCTCTTTAATTGTGCTCTTAATAATACTGGATTTAATATTATTTGTTAAGAAACAACATTCAAAGAACAAATGACAAGTTGACTCATAAGGGTGACCACAAAGAGAGCATGTCATAGGAACAAGAATTTTTTGTTTTTTTAAATTTTCTTTTGTGGGTAATCCATTCATTGATAATTTTCGTAGAAAGTTTTTTAACTTTTGGCATCACATCCAATTTCCAAAGCCAAGTATTAGGGGTTTCATCAAAACTTTTCATCTTATATAAAAGATTCATGACCGATCTCATAGAGAAAGAACCATTCTTAGATGAATCCCGGTATAGTCGATCTTGGATGAATGATTTAGGTAATTGATATTCTTTAATCACATTAATAACATCCAAAGGAAGGACTTTGGACAACATGGAATCTACTCTTGAGCATTCCACTTATTATTAATAATATAATTACTAACAATTTCATTCTTATCAATATTAATAATATTACTATTCACTTTGCAAAAATTGATAATTGGTTGATCAAAACACCATTTATGATTCCAAAAATTAAAAGTTTTACTATCACCGATATTCCAGCTAAACCCCATTTCAAATTCTTTTATTAGATGCGTCTGTTTTTCCATTGCCAAGAAGCGTAATTTTTAGGAATATATCTCCAAAGAGAGACATTTTTAAAGATATTTTTCACTAACAATATTGATCCAGATATTATCAGGTTCTAAAAAAATTTTCCACATAAGTTTCATTTGAAGGGCTACATTCATCTTTTCTACTTTTCTAATCCCAACTCCACCCCTCGCTTTAAGTTTACAGATTTTATCCCAACTGATAAGAGGATGATAACTCGGTCCTTTATTCCAGAAAAAATACATAAAACTTTGCATTATGAAATTAGGTCTAGCATTTAGGTTTGCCTTTATAAGAACCGTTCTATCCTCTTGAGAAATGCTTTTCACTTAGTTAGTGGAAGTTTAGACTTTGTAATCACATCCTCAAGCATTTTCTTATTAACTTTACCATTAATAATTGGACACCCCGACTATTTTTCTAAGCAATTTGAAAAGTTTATACCAATATTTGATTGTATACGATCAACTACAAGGGACCCAACATTCGAGGAGGATTGAAAGGCTGATTTGTTAAAATTTATTTTCTTACCAGAAACCCGACAATAGTCATTTAGTAATTCAAGGATTTTCGTACTAACATCTAGAAATGCCTTTGTAAAGATGATGATATCGTCAACAAAAGCCAAAAAAGGAATAATCGCTCCCCCTCTCGTAATAGGGAAGCTAATAACCTTCTTATTTAGATTACTTTGATTTTGAATATTCCTGTCTAATACCTCTGTACCTAAATCTTTCTTATAAGTATTAAAGGAGAGCCCTTCTTTGCCACGTGTCAGCACCAGATTTAACGCAGCCTAAAAAATATTTTAAAAAGTTATTATTTTAAAATTTTAATATAAATTATTATCGAAGCCCAACAAAATCTTTTTAAAAAGTTATTTATCTAGATTATTTAAAAAATGGGTTCACATAATCGGATGTTGTTGATAAAACTTATTTATTATTATTATTATTACTATTATTGTTATTATTAATATATATATATATATATATATATATATATATATATATATATATATATATATATATATATATATATATATATATATATATATATATATATATATTTGTTAGTTGTAAACCCTTACAATACGTATATGTGTTTCCTACAAAAGTTGTAAGCTCAACCTTCACATGTACATCATCATCTCTTTAAATTCCATTAGTTATTAAGATCTTAACAAAATATTATATATATATATATATATAAATATTTTTTAGTTGTAAACACTAACAATACGTTTCATATAAAAGTTGTAAGCTCCACCTTCACATAAAAATTATTTATTATTATTATTATATATTATTTTATATATATATATATATATATATATATATATATATATATATATATATATATATATATATATATGTATGTATTTGTTAGTTATTGTAAGAGCCTTAGTCTTTGGGAGCTAGTTTAGCCTTAGCCGTCCCGCAGGTCCGTGAGGCCGCCCCTGCGGCTCCTCTGTTGTTCCGCCCCTGCGGCCAAGAAACCCGCCCCTGCGGTTTCCTGCGGCTGCAGCCGGCTTTGTTGACCTTTGACCCGTGCTTTACCCTTTCCTTCCTTAACCTAATTCCTGCTTTGGCTTGTTGAGCATCTTCATTCCCTTTCCCAGCTGCCTTCACGTCCTTCTTGCTTCCTTCTTCTTCCTTATTGATCTTGTGCTTGGTTTTCTCTTGGTTTGGAAGAGGTTTTGT
The DNA here is from genome assembly GCA_002319775.1 of Fagopyrum tataricum. Taxonomy (NCBI): domain Eukaryota; kingdom Viridiplantae; phylum Streptophyta; class Magnoliopsida; order Caryophyllales; family Polygonaceae; genus Fagopyrum; species Fagopyrum tataricum. Next base: position 43,511,507 of record CM008284.1, on the reverse strand, counting down.
GTGGTCTTGTGAGGTTGATGTTGTATGATGTTGTTGCTGAGCTTGGGAGCCAGCTGAGGCAGTGTTTGTGATCTTTTCCTGGCTTAGGACCACAAGTGTGGTAAGCTTCTTGCTTCCCCTTCTTTTCTTTCTTTCTTGTTCTTCCTTCCTTAGCTTAGGATTAGATGATTTGGATATAGATTGATGTTGGAATGTGTATGTATATGTATGTCTGTGAATCTGGAATGATGAAGACGTGATTTGATCACGAGAAGAGCCGAAGAGGAATCGCGGGGTCACGTTCTGCACAGTCGCCGCCGCCCCTGCGGAATCCGTGCCGCAACGCCCGAGCCGTGCCTGCGTTGCCAGCGGCCTTTGTCACCGCCCCTGCGGCCGAGCCTTTCCGCCCCTGCGGGATTGCCTGTTCCGCCCATGCGTCCTTCCGTCACGCAGGTGCGTCTTGTCCCGGATCTACCTAGAGTTAGATAGATCCTTTCCTTTCCTAGTATGAGCGGTTTAGTGGCCTGCTAGGTATGTGTTTGAGGATAGAATGATGTGGAGTATGTAACACTCCAAATCCGCGGGACTCGGGGTGCTATTGGGCGAGACCTCACAATGGGTCCCGACCCTTAGCTTGACAACAATTTCACCGGACCTTTCAACATGACACAAATAAAGGCGAAATTTTAAAACGTTTTTAATGTATGTGGAAACCGAAAAGTAAGAAACTACAACTTGGAAGGTCAGCCGAGTCCTCAAAACACACAACTCCAATACGAAAACTTAAACCGTGCAACATAAACCATAATATGAAAACATGACCCAAAACATCCCTGTCCTATAATGTACGGAGATCCCGGCTGTCCACTCCTTCGCCTCACTCGGCGGCATCCCTAACGTGCAAGTCATCTACACAAACGATTTAAAACCGTTAGCTAATATTCTAGGCATTAGAAAAGCGGTGAAGGCACAAACACATACATAGCACATAACATAAAACACGCAAGTCCCGTTTATTATCTTTTTATTACTTAGTCATATCCCGTTCTAATTCAACTTCGGTTGTGACACGAGACCCCAGTGATCTCGCCTCGGTCCCTACTTACCGACAAAGAATGGTACGGATGCATCCGCCCATCTAACCCGCCGGGCTAGTCGCCGAGAATCCCCTAGACCTCACTATGGGCTAGGCGGTATTGTCACCGCCCGTTATCATACACTTGGGCCATAATATATATATGAGGTCGGTGGTCCTATTTACCGATTTAATAGTTATAACAAAACATAAACACGCACCACCAAACACACAACAATGCTAATACGTAAAATATGAGCTAAGTAAGTCCGGAGACTTACCTCGTCCCAAACGCTAACTCACACAACGCTCTCGCTTCCCTTGGGAAGAAGCACACAACCTGCTCAGAACAAGGTATCCTTAAAAACCCGCTCAACTCAAGAAGTCTAGGACTTCTACACAAATGATCTACGCAGGATCATTTGACTCACATTCTAGGACCGCATCCTAGAGTCTATCATAATCACCGTCAATAACAACATAAAAGCCTACGAGGTCTAACACGTTCATCACACTCTCCTAAGGTCCCAAAAGCCACTACATGGCATTCACTCTAAGTTATGCTAGATCCAACCTAACATGCTACTACTAAACATAACTAGATCGAGGTAAGATCATTAGCTCGAGGGAGAGGGTACTCACGTGACGTCAAAGGTTGGAAGACGATCTATGGATGTCGATATGGATTCATTGGCCTTTATCGGGCTTCAGAACCTAAACTCAACGGTTCGTAGGCAACGGATAGGTTTCGGAAAATTCCGTTCAATTCACAACAAATCACCAACAATTTCCGACGAGCTGCAAGAAGCGAGGGTTGCCGGAACTAGGCACCGACGGCGACCAGAGGCGGTGACGGGAGTTAGGCGGTGCAGATCCGGCTCGCGCGGGAGGTGGTTCGCGCAGGAGGGCGACTCACACCGTAGCTCGTGCGTGGGAGGACGACCGGTGAGGCAGGGACCGGTCTGGCGGGGCGACGTCGAGTGGCTTGGGGTCCTGGTGCACCGGCGACGGCGGACAGAAGAACAGAGGAAGAAGCTAGGCTCGCGCATGGGCTGGACAACGCACCCGCTGCCTGGCACTAGTGAGAGGGCAGCACGAGAAAAGGAGGGCGGCAGGCAGCTCTGTTACGATGGCTCGACAACGGAGCAGCAGGTACGGTGGGTGGCAGTGCGTGGTGGTTTTCGGTTGGTGAAAGCTTCTCCTTGGTTCCACCGTGGAAGGGAGAAAAAGAACGAGAGAGAATGTGAGGGAGAAAGGAGTTGACCGGAGGGAGAAAGGAGACGAAAACAGAGGAAGACGAGGAGAAAGAGAAGAGAGGAGAGTGGAAGTGGTGCAGGGGTTTCAGGTAGCCGGGTTGAGGGGTCGGAAAGTGGACAGTAGCTTGGGCGGCGAGTTTTGCAGGCTAGAGGAATAGATGAAAAGAGGTGCAGAGCTAGGAGATAGCTTGAGAGGCAAGGGTGCAGAGGAAACATGAAGGAAGGAGAAAACTGAAGGGAGAAGAAGTCAGGTAGGGCCCGGGAGAGGGAAAGAAATAATAAATAAAATAAATCAAAAATCGTTAAAATAATTTCGTAACGGATGTTACGGGTCGGAATATTTTACGAACATTTTCGTGAAATAATTTACGGAAAAAAACATATATCTATTTCTAAAAAAAAAATTCCCGGACGTTACAGAGTACGTTTTGGTTATGCCGGTTATGGCTTTGAGGTTTATGAGTTAGAATTCGATCCTTATGGATCCCTTGGGTCTAGGTGTGACCCCTGTGATGGATATGAGTTGATGTATGTTGTTATGCCTTGTTTAGGCAGTGTTGATCTCCAAAGTTGGAGCCGTTTGAGTTGAGACTTCAGAGATTGAGGTAAGTCCATAGGACTTACTTAGCTGCTATCCATATATTGGATGTGTACATGAGTGATGTGAGCTATATGATTGATAGCCCGAGTTATGTTGATTACCTACCTATGGTTTAGTGACTGCCCATTGTAGGGCCGTGACAACTTGTCCTTTCATCCCGGTGGGAGTCTGGAGGTTCTCTTCGGGCAGGCCAGTCTAGTTCAGTGGGCCGGCCACCTGCACCACTCCCATAGGGTACACGGGTGGTGGGACCGGATCTTCACTCTAGCTGGTACCATTCCCGAGGGGCGAGGGTTATATTCCTCGTGTCACATACGTTCATATTGATATATATATATATATATATATATATATATATATATATATATATATATATATATATATATATATATATATATACGCTTGAATGACTGGATGTTATAAAGATAATAATCCGGGTAAATGTGTGATAGCATGGTGATGTGTTTATGATTCATTGGTGTGTGATTGTGCTTATGCATCTTCTTATATATGCGTCTGGTTAGCTAACGGTTTTATACCGTGTTGTAGATCCTTTGCAGGTTAGGAGAGCTGCAGAGTGATCCAGAGGGGTGATCTGCTGAGGGCTCCGTACACTGGGTTGTCCTCGTGGGATGGGATCTTTTGATCATGTATATGGTTATGTTTTGTTGTACTCAACAATACTTGTATAAACCTTTTGATACTTTTATAACAGTTTGATGTTTTGTATTTAATCTATTGGGACCTTGTTGTAAGATTCAGTGAACTTGTTGTCAGGCTAGGCTCAGGATCCATTGTGAGATCCTAGCCCAGTAGCACCTCGAGTCCTACGGATTTGGGGTGTTACAAAGTTGGTATCAGAGCCTAGGTTGACAACAATGGCACTAGTAATCTGCAATGAAGTTCGAATAGATAAATAAACAGAACCCGAAAGGGGTTTGATTTTTCAAAAGGTTTTGGTTTTGAAATGAGTACAAAATGTTTTGGGATATCGTGTACGTGAGCCATCGCCCCTCTGAAGATCTCGACAGTATATATATAGATATTCTGTTGTGATTGATTTGATATATACATACGACATATATATAGCCTTATGAGTTAGGTTTACGTCCTCTGCAGATGGTTCAGACTAGAGCCTTACCTGCAGCTGGACGAGGTAGAGGTAGACCTTCTATAGGTAGAGGACGGGGAAGGACTTCCGTTGTTGATCCACGTGCAACGGAAGAGGTTCACGAAGACGTTGTTGAGAGTGTCGTTCCTGAGACTGGGAACGGCGTAGCTGGGAGACAGGGTCCACAGCGAGTCCAGTCAGATGACTCGGATTATGTCTCCATGGGAGGACTTGAGTTCCGTGAGTATATTCGGCGAGTGGAGGAGGCTTCCAGAGCAGGTAGACCTATTCTAGATCTGCCAGCACATGAGGGACCATCTGAGAGGTCCCACGGGGTTACTCAGGTGCCAGCTGCACCGGCACCTGTTACTGAGATTGCTCGAGCTACAGAGGAGCATAGAGGGCCTAGACGAGACACTTGGTTGAAGGCATTTCACCAGATGGGTGTACCCCCTTTCTCTGGGAAGGTGGGGCTCGAGGTTGAGCTGTGGATTGGACATGTGGACTCAGCTTTGGAGTCCATTAGGTGTCCTGCTGACCGGTAGATAGAGTTGGTGCAGACTTTGTTTAGAAACTTAACACATCACTGGTGGAGGTCTATACGAGCACAGGTTGACAATTATGATAAGATGCGGACCATGATCAGAGAGCATTTCTGCCATGCCTCATTGAGGAGGGAGAATTGAGGGATTTTGTGGAGGCTGGGTTTGAGGATGTACCAGTCTCCGAGGCTATCAGGAGGTTCCAGGAGGAGCTGACATTGCTAGGACCAGCTGCACCTTCTGCAGATCAGCACGTATATCTGTTTTCCCGACGGCTGAGGGACGCCACCCGGGTCTATATGGCAGAATTTCATTGTGAGTTAATTATTTTAAATTGTTAATATAAATTATTATCAAAGCCCAACAAAAGCTTTTTAAAAAGTTATTTATCTAGATTATTAAAAAATAGGTTTACATAATTTTTTTTAATAAAAATATTTTATTATTATTATTATTATTATTATAAGTTGTTAATGTAAATTATTATCAAATCCCAACAAAATCTTTTTAAAAAGTTATTTAAATAACTAAACTTTATAATCTCTTCAACAAATTTCAAATTAAATTTTTTTAAAAAAGTAATAATAAATAATTTAAATTAGAAGATTTATATCACCCTTTAAAAAAAATTGATAAGAAAAAATAAATCACAAGATTCTTATCCTTATTCCTATAATAAAGAAATTGCATCTTAACCAAAAACATTTTAAAAAGTTATTTTTAGAAATTAATAATTTTGATATTTATAAATTCAAATATTAATAAAACCTCATATTTCAAAGATCAATAATTTTCATATTCAAATTTTAATAGTTTGTTAATCCGTAAATAAAATCTGATAATCTTTTCCGTCAATATTTAAATTATAATTATAATTTTTGGCAAGATTTGTTTTATATTATATAAATATAACTTGAATTTGTTACGTATTATATGTATAATAAAAGATAATTAAGTTTATAGTGAATAAGTAATATTTTGTTCTAAAAAAAATATTTTTATTCAAATATTTATAATAAATATTAAATCACACTCCGTGCAATGCACGGGGTAATACACTAGTTAAACAATATAGGAGAGATAGGATCTCCTTGACGAAGGCCTTTTTTAGGAAAAATCATACTAGTAGGTTTATCATTTACTAGGATAGAGTAAGAAACTGTTGTGATACATTCTTTAATCCAATTAGTAAATTTATTATCAAAGCCAAACTTTCTTAGAACAGAAAGGATGAAAGGCCATTCAATTTTATCATAAGCTTTTTCCATGTCAAGCTTAATTGCAATATACACATCCTTACCTTTTTTAGTTCTAAAGCCTTGAAACACTTCATGCGCTATTAATACATTATCATGGATGGATCTATTTAGAGTAAAAACACTTTGAAGATGATGAATTAGTTTAGGGATTATATTTTTGAGTCTCTTAGCTAAAAATTTTGCAATTATTTTGTAAATTATTGAACATAGGCTTATTGGTCTATAATCATTAGTCGTCAATGGATTATCATTCTTCGGGATTAGAGTAATAAAAGTATGATTGATTTGTTTCGATATTTTCTCATTTCAATAAAAGCATTTGACCACACGAATGATATCGGGGCCAATAAAATCCCAGTATTTTTGGAAAAATCCAGCAGGCATACCATCAGGGTCAGGAGATTTATCACATCCAATATAAAAAGGGCTAATTTAATTTCATTATTAGAAAGTGGTTTAGTTAGTTTTAAATTATCTTGATATGAGACTTTGTTTGTAATTACTTCTAAAAATTGGCTCAATTCATTATTCTCCATATAGTTCGATTTGAATCTTTCACTATAAAATTTGGTTAATTCACGGATAATTTCTTCTTTAGTATTTAGCTCTCTACCATCACTACTCATAATTGTATTAATAAACTTTCTGTTTTTTCGACCCATAGCTCTCCTATGATGAAGTTTAGTGTTTTTATCTCCCACATCCAAATATTTTAATTTCGCTCTTTGCATCCAATATTTATGTTGGAACTCAACAAGACAATCTCTTTATTTATGTAATCTATTAAGTTTCTCATTTTGTGAGAGGAGTAATTACGTAAGTTTACTTTCTGTAAGTTTTCAATGATATGGTCAAATATCTTTCACTTGTTTATTAATATTTCCAAATTTCAGTATGCTCCATACTATTATTTTAGTTTTAGCCAAACTAATTTTTTTAACAAGATTGAACATATATGTTCCTTCAAATTGTCTTCTCCAAGATTGTTTGATAAGTTGTTTACAATCTTCTCTTTCCATCCACATTAATTCAAATTTAAAAGGTTTGTTTTTATAAATTGAGTGTAAGAGCCTTAGTCTTTGGGAGCCAGTTTTGGCCTTAGCCGCCCCCGCGGGTCCGTGAGGCCGCCCCTGCGGCTCGTCTGTTCTTCCGCCCCGCGGCCAGGAAATTCCGTCCCTGCGGTTTCCTGCGGCTGCAGCCGGCTTTGTTGACTCTTTGACCCGTGCTTTACTCTTCTTTTCCCTATCTTCTTCTTACCTTGCTGAGCAAGGGTTTCATCTCACTTCCTCTTACAACTTCCCTTACGTCCTTCTAGCTTCCTTTTCCTCTCCTTGATCTTGTGTGTGTGAGTTTCCTTAAGTTGTAAGAGAATTTGTGGTCTGGCTTTGCTGAGGTTGATATTGTGTATGGTTGCTGAGCTTGTGATGCCAGCTGAGAGTGTGTTTTGTTTTTCCCTTGGGTGATCACAACAGTAGAGGTGAGCTCCTTGCTTCTCCTTCCTTTCTTCCTTTCTTGTTCTTCTTCCTTAGCTTAGGATTAGATGAATTGAATGTAGATTGATGTTGGAATGTGTATGTATATGTATGTGCTTGGTTTTGGATGAGAGAAGACGTGATTTGATCACGTGAAGAGCCGAAGAGGGATCGCGAGATCACTTTCTTCACTGTCGCCGCCCCCACGCATGGAAGCCGCCGCCCCTGCGGGAGCCGTGTCACAACGCCTGCGCCGTGCCTGCGTGCCTGCGGCCACTGTCACCGCGCCTGCGGTTGAGCCTTGCCGCGCCTGCGGGTTGCCTTGCTCCGCCCCTGCGTCTCTCTTGTCACGCAGGTGCGTCTTGTCCCGGGTCTACCTAGAGTTGGGTAGATCCTTTCCTTTCCTAGTATGAGCAGGTTAGTAGCATGCTAAGTACGTGTATGAGGTTAGAATGATGATGAGCACGTTATCGTTTATGCCAGTTATGGCTTTGAGGTTTATGAGTTAGGATACGATCCTTATGGATCCCTTGGGTCTAGATGTGACCCCTGTGATGGATATGAGTTTGATATATTGTTATGCATTGTTACTAGGCAGTGTTGTCCACCAGATTGGAGTGGACCAAGTTGAGAGTTGATCGTAGTGAGACTACTTCTGAGTTTGAGGTAAGTCCATAGGACTTACTTAGGTTCCATCCTTATATTGGATGTATGCATGAGTGGTGTGTGGTACATGCTTGATAGCATGCGTTATTGATTATTACTGATCGATGGTATATTGATTGCCCATTGTAGGGCCGTGATAACCTTTCCCATTTCATCCCGCTGGGAGTCTGGGAGGTTCTATGTAGTTAGGCCAGATCTGCCATACGGGATGGACTCCTTCATCACTCCCATAGGGTATACGGGGAGGAGCGCCGGAGCCACATCAGCTGGCTAATAGCGATCAGAGGCGAGGATGATATACTCCTCGTGTCACATATGTTCATATTGATATCTATATATATACGATTTGAGTGTTGGACTTTATAAAGATAATAAACCGGGTAGCTGTGTGAAAGCATGATGATGTTATGATTTCTGATGTGTGTTTGTGCTCTTGCATCTTTATATATATCTGTATGGTTAGCTAACGGTTTTATACCGTGTTGTAGATCCTTTGCAGGTTAGGAGAGCTGCAGAGTGATCCAGAGTGGGTGATCCGCTGAGGGCTCCGTACACTGGGTCGTTATCGGGGTTTATGGGATCTTTTGTTGTACAGTTATGTTTTATTTGTACTCAGCGGTACTTCTGTATTACCTTTTGATATATATATATATATATATATATATATATATATATATATATATTAGTTTGATGTTTTGTATTTAATCTATCTGTGCCTTGTTGTAAGATTCAGTGAACTTGTTGTCAGGCTAGGGTCAGGATACATTGTGAGATCCTAACCCAGTAGGACCTCGAGTCCTACGGATTCGGGTTGTTACAAAGTTGGTATCAGAGCCCAGGTTGACAACAATGGCACTTGCAATCTGCGATAAAGGTCGAATAGATAAATAAACAGAACCCGAAAGGGGTCTGACTTTTCAAAAGGTTTTGGTTTTGTAATGAGTACAAATATTTTGGGATATCGTGTACGTGAGCCATCGCCCCTCTGAAGATCTCAACAGTATATATATATATATATATATATATGTATATATATATAGATGTTCTGTTGTGATTGATTTGATATATATCTATACTTTTGGCATATATATAGCCTTCTGAGTTAGGTTTACGCCCTCTGCAGATGGTTAAGACTAGAGCATTACCTGCAGCTGGACGAGGTAGAGGTAGACCCCCTCTAGGTAGAGGACGGGGTAGGATTCCCGTTGTTGATCCACGTGCAGCGGAGGAGATTCATGAGGACGTTGGTGAGAGTGCCGTTCCTGAGACTGGGAACGGTGCAGCTGGGAGACAGGGATCCCAGAGTGTCCAGTCAGATGACTCGGATCGTGTCTCCATAGAGAGACCATCCTTCCACGAGTATATCAGGCGAGTTGAGGAGGCTGCCAGGACAGGTAGACGTATTCTTGATCTGCCAGCACAGGAGGGATCATCTAAGAGATCCCACGGGGTTACTCAGGTGCCAGCTGCACCGGCACCTGTTGCTGAGATTGCTAGAGTTACAGAGGAGCATAGAGGGCCTAGACCAGACACATGGTTGAAGGCTTTTCATCAAATGGGAGTACCCCCTTTCTCTGGGAAGGTGGGGTTAGAGGTTGAGCTTTGGATTGGACATGTGGACTGAACTCTGGAGTCCATTAGATGTCAAGTGGACAGACAGATCGAGTTGGTGCAGACTTAGCACATCACTAGTGGAGGTCTGTACGAGTACAGGTTAGTAGTTATGATCAGATGAGGACCATGATCAGAGAGCGTTTATGCCCTGCCTCACTGAGGAGGAAGAAACTGTGGGATTTTATTGAGGCTGGGTTTGAGGATGTACCAGTCTCCGAGGCCATTAGGAGATTCCAGGAGGAGCTGACATTGCTGGGTCCAGCTGCACCTTCTGCAGATCAACATGTGTATCTGTTTTCCCGATGATTGAGGGATACTACCCGGACCTATATGGCGGGATTTCATTGTGAGACTCTTATGGATTATCAGGACAGAGCTTCCGACTATGAGAGGGAGCGAGCTGGTCAGAGGAGAGCATCTCAGACCGAAGGGTCTGAGAAGATGCAGCGTACAAGGCAGACCAGTGGTACTGGTGGAGTTCCTGGTTCAGGGCGAGGCCCAAAGCCTCCAGAGTCATCCCTCATCTGCACCGGTTGCAGATAAGAGGCGACAGTGTTACAATTGTGGTGATCCGGGACATATGCGGCCAAAGTGTACGAGGCCGTTGGTGACTTGTTTTACTTGTGACAGATCAGACCACAGAGCTGTCTATCTGCCGACATGGTGGAGCATTATCTCAGCAGGGTTCTTCCCCTGCCAGTGTAGCGGGAGGTGGGCAGAGGCCACCTCAGCAGCAGTAGATGTAAGGGACAACAAGAGAGTCCCAGATCGCCCTACGACTCAAGTATTTGCTCCTGGGCCGAGTAGAGGCAGAGGTCGTGGTGGGAGCACCACTGATACCAGAGGACCACAGGGTCGAGTTTTTGAGTTGAGGAGTGCAGAGGAGCCAACTGCACCGACTGCTATCAGGTACCATTATGATTCATGGCTTTACCTGTTAAAGTCTTATTTGATACGGGTGCTACGCATTCTTTTATATCTGATGCATGTGTTAGAGCGTCTGAGTCTAGATACGGTTGAGGGGATGCCCTTTATTATAGGGTTACCCGATGGTGGTAGGGTCAGAGGTACCCGTGAGATTCATGGTTGTCCCATTTCTGTATGGAATCGTGTGTTACTAGTTGACTTCTTTGTCATGCCATTAGAGCATGAAGAAGTCATTCTAGGTATGAATTGGATGGATAGGCATCAGGCAGTCTTAGATGTAGGTAAGAGGACTGTTACCCCCTCTACCGAGTTAGGTCAGATAGAGGTTTTCCGAGGTTGGGACCTTGGAAAGACAGGCATGGTTATCAGTGCGATACGGGCAGCTAGACTGATTGCACAGGGTTGTGAGACCTTCTGGTGTTATGCCATGAAGGAGGGGGAGAGTCCAGCATTAGAGGATATCCCAGTTGTTTGTGATTTTGCAGATGTATTTGCTGAACCGTCCAGTTTGCCGCCTCAGAGGAGTGTGGACTTCAGTATTGAGTTAGAGCCTGGTACGAGACCGATCTCGAAGGCCCCATACCGGATGGCACCTATTGAGATGTTGGAGCTGAAGAAGCAACTCGAGGAGTTGGCTGAGAACGGTTTTATTCGCCCTAGTGTATCTCCACGGGGAGCACCTGTCCTCTTCGTACGGAAGAAGGACGGATCGTTGAGACTGTGCAAAGATTACAGAGAGCTGAACAAGGTGACCATCAAGAACAAGTATCAACTGCCTCGTATTGATGACTTGTTAGATCAGCTTCAGGGAACGACAATGTTCTCCGGGATTGACCTGCGCTCAGGATATTACCAGTTGAGGGTGAGAGAGAAGGATGTGCACAGGACAACATTCCGGACTAGATATGGACACTACGAGTTTGTAGTGATGCCATTTGGGCTTACGAATGCCCCAGCAGTTTTTATGGAGTTGATGAGCAGCATCTTCATCGACTTCCTGGATCAGTTTGTGGTGGTCTTCATAGACGATATTTTGGTGTACTCTCGCAGTAGAGAGGAGCATGCAGGACATCTGAGGACTGTATTGCAGGTTTTACGGGATAGAGAACTTTATGCTAAGTTCTCTAAGTGTGAGTTCTGGATGCCAGAGGTAGCATTCCTGGGTCATGTTGTATCAGCTGAAGGAATCAAGGTGGATCCGGCAAAGATTGAGGCAGTAGCAGCTTGGACTACACCGACGAACGTCAAGGAAGTACGTAGCTTCCTTGGCCTAGCCGGTTATTACAGACGCTTTGTGGAGGGATTTTCTGTGATTGCCCGTCCACTGACGAGTCTATTGAGGAAGACTACCAGATTTGTATGGTCTGATCAGTGTATGCCGAGTTTTGAGGAGCTGAATAGACTTCTGACCTCTGCTCCTATTTTAGCACAGCTAGAGGGTACAGAGGATTTTGTGGTATACAGTGATGCATCCAAGCTAGGCTTGGGATGTGTGTTGATGCAGAGAGGCCGAGTGATTGCATATGCGTCTAGACAACTGAAGACGTATGAGGAGAACTACCCGACTCATGATCTGGAGTTGGAAACGGTAGTTCATGCCTTGAAGATCTGGAGACATTACCTGTATGGTGCTACATGTCAGATCTTCACAGACCATAAGAGTCTGAAGTACATTTTCACGCAGCGGAAATTGAATAACCTCCAGCGTAGGTGGCTTGAGTTGATCGAGGATTTTGATCTGGAGATTTTGTACCATCCAGGGAAGGCGAACGTTGTCGCCGACGCCCTGAGCATGAAGACGCCTCGAGAGCAGGCGATTGCGAGGCTGACAGTTCAGCATTAGTTGCAGAGAGATTTGATCTGGTTAGAGTTGAACATCCAGTTTCCTGATGAGGATGCCCAGCTGCGTACTTTAGATGTTCTTCCTGATATGTTGGGTGAGATCCAATAGAAACAGGAGACCTGCCCGACCTTGATGAGGATCAGAGAGAGGATGTCTTGGGATGAGGCACCACAGTTTCTTCTGGGAGCAGATGGAGTATTGAGACGCCACGGTCGCGTCTGTGTACCCGCTGATGCGGATTTACGTCAGAGGATACTACAGGAGGCTCACTGTACACCTTACTCTGTACATCCAGGTACGAGTAAGATGTACCAGGACTTGAGACGTTTATATTGGTAGGGAGGGCTGAAGCCCGATGTGGCCAGATTCGTGGCACAGTGTGCGACCTGTCAACAGGTCAAGATAGAGCATTGCAAACCTGGAGGTGAGCTCCATCCACTTCCTGTTCCACAGAGGAAGTGGGAGGACGTCACCATGGACTTTGTGACTGGGTTGAGACTGAGCCGGACTTTTGATGCTATCTGGGTTATAGTGGACAGATTGACGAAGACGGCACGTTTTATCCCTATCCGGGAAACGTGGCAGGAGAGCAGATTAACTGAGGAGTACATTAGGCAGATAGTGAGACTCCATGGTGTGCCGAGGACGATCGTCTCAGACAGAGATGGACGATTTACCTCGAGATTTTGGCAGCAGATTCAGACTGCCCTGGGGACGAGTTTGCATTTTACTACTGCGTTTCATCCTCAGACAGATGGTCAGTCAGAGAGGACCATTCAGACACTAGAGGATATGTTGCGAGCTTGTGTGTTGGATTGGGGACAAGTGTGGACGGATCATCTCCCACTAGTTGAGTTCTCATACAACAACAGCTGGCATGCATCAATTGGGATGGCCCCATATGAGGCACTGTATGGACAGAGATGCCGTACATCGTTATGCTGGGATGAGCCTAGTACGGCTAGTGGTTTGACACCTGATTAGATTCAGGATGATGTGGCTCGAGTAGCATTGATTAGAGAGAGGATGTTGACTGCTCAAAGCCGTCAGAAGTCCTATGCAGATAGGAGGCGTAGACCTCTAGATTTCAGAGTTGGAGCCCATGTGTGGCTGAGAGTGTCCCCGACACGAGGTGTTAGACGTTTTGGCATTAAGGGGAAGTTGAGTCCTCGATATGTCGGACCGTTCGAGATTCTGGATCGGGTTGGGAGTGCAGCATACAGATTGGATTTGCCTCCGAGATTAGAGGGTGTTCACCCTGTGTTTCACGTGTCTCGGCTGAGGGAGTACATACCAGATCCGAGACATATCGTGACTTATGATGATTTGGTGGTTAAGCCGGACCACACTTTTGTTGAGCACCCGATTGCAGTCCTAGAACGAGGTATGAGACGCCTGCGTTCGAAGGACATTCCTATGTTGAGGATAAAGTGGTCGAGACGTGGACCTGATGATGCTACATGGGAGACTGAGGATAGTATCCAGAGGAACTATCCAGAGTTCTATGCTGAGATAGATGTACCAATAGGATCGACGAGTAGATCTTAGTACTATCTTGGTGAGTGTTATGCTTATGTGCTTATATGCCATGTTGTGTTTATTTTCGTACTAGCTTAATGTGATGTGTGATCTTATTAGATCTTGTTATGCTAGTGCGATTGTTTATAGCTGGAGATGGTTCTTTCCTCCATGTTATTGTGATGTGATAGGTTTAGCTGGAGATGGTTCTTTCCTCCGTGCTATTTTGGATGGACATAGTAGTGTTGGAGATGTTTTTCCTCCATGCTCTTTCGTTATGAGTATGATACGGCTAGAGATGTTCTTCCTCTATGCCCTTGTGATGTGATGATGTTTTGGATAGAGATGTTTTTCCTCTATGCCCTAGATAGTATAGTGATCTATGGCTGGAGATGATGAGTTCCTCCATGCTCGTGTTTGAGGTTATAGAGAGAGTTGTACCTCGGCTTTTGAGTCCGAGTGGTTTCAAGACTTTACAAGTTTCGGGACGAAACTTGTTTTTAGGGGGGGGGGGGAGTGTAAGAGCCTTAATCTTTGGGAGCCAGTTTTGGCCTTAGCCGCCCCGCGGTCCGTGAGGCCCGCCCTGCGGCTCGTCTGTTCTTCCGCCCTTGCGGCCAGGAAATTCCGCCCCTGCGGTTTCCTGCGGCTGCAGCCGGCTTTTGTTGACTCTTTGACTGCTTTACTCTTCTTTTTCCTATCTTCTTCTTACCTTGCTGAGCAAGGGTTTCATCTCACTTCCTCTTACAGCTTCCCTTACGTCCTTCTTGCTTCCTTTTCCTCTCCTTGATCTTGTGTGTGTGAGTTTCCTTAAGTTGTAAGAGAATTTGTGGTGTGGCTTTGCTGAGGTTGATATTGTGTATGGTTGCTGAGCTTGTGATGTCAGCTGAGAGTGTGTTTTTGTTCTTCCTTGGGTGATCACAACAATAGAGGTGAGCTCCTTGCTTCTCCTTCCTTTCTTTCTTTCTTTCTTGTTCTTCTTCCTTAGCTTAGGATTAGATGAATTGAATGTAGATTGATGTTGGAATGTGTATGTATATGTATGTGCTTGGTTTTGGATGAGAGAAGACGTGATTTGATCACGTGAAGAGCCGAAGAGGGATCGCGAGATCACTTTCTGCTCCGTCGCCGCCGCCCCGGGAGCCGTGTCACAGCGCCTGCGCCATGCCTGCGTGCCTGCGGCCACTGTCACCGCGCCTGCTTGCGGCTGAGCATTGCCGCGCCTGCGGGTTGCCTTGCTCCGCCCGCGTCTCTTGTCACGCAGGTGCGTCTTGTCCGAGTCTACCTAGAGTTGGGTAGATCCTTTCCTTTCCTAGTATGAGCGGGTTAGTAGCATGCTAAGTACGTGTATGAGGTTAGAATGATGATGAGCACGTTATCGTTTATGCGAGTTATGGCTTTGAGGTTTATGAGTTAGGATACGATCCTTATGGATCCCTTGGGGTCTAGGTGTGACCCTGTGATGGATATGAGTTTGATATATTGTTATGCCTTGTTACTAGGCAGTGTTGTCCACCAGATTGGAGTGGACCAGGTTGAGAGTTGATCGTAGTGAGACTACTTCTGAGTTTGAGGTAAGTCCATAGGACTTACTTAGCTGCCATCCTTATATTGGATGTATGCATGAGTGGTGTGTGGGTATATGCTTGATAGCATGCGTTATTGATTTCACCGATCTATGGTATATTGATTGCCCATTGTAGGGCCGTGATAACCTTTCCCATTTCATCCCGCTGGGAGTCTGGGAGGTTCTCTGTGGTTAGGCCAGATCTGCTATACGGGATGGACTCCTTCATCACTCCCATAGGGTATACGGGAGGAGTGCCAGAGCCACACCAGCTGGCTAATAGCGATCAGAGGCGAGGATGATATACTCCTCGTGTCACACATATGTTCATATTGATATCTATATATATATACGATTTGAGTGTTGGACTTTATAAAGATAATAAACCGGGTAAATGTGTGAAAGCATGATGATGTGTTATGATTTATGATGTGTGTTTGTGCTCTTGCATATATATATATATATATATGTATGGTTAGCTAACGGTTTTATACCGTGTTGTAGATCATTTGCAGGTTAGGAGAGCTGCAGAGTGATCCAGAGTGGGTGATCCGCTGAGGGCTCCGTACAATGGGTCGTTATCGGGGTTTATGGGATCTTTTGTTGTACAGTTATGTTTTATTTGTACTCAGCGGTACTTCTGTATTACCTTTTGATATATATATATATATGTATATATATATATATATATATATATATATATCAGTTTTGATGTTTTGTATTTAATCTATTTGTGCCTTGTTGTAAGATTCAGTGAACTTGTTGTCAGGCTAGGGTCAAGATCCATTGTGAGATCCTAACCCAATAACACCTCGAGTCCTACGGATTCGGGGTGTTACATTTATATCTTAGAACACGGATCAACAAAGATCATTCAATGATCAAATGTTGTAAATGCGTGATTCCAGACATGAATCTGATTATATGCATTAACTATATATTGCAGTGGGCTAACACTCTATCTAATTTTTCAAATATATTATTTTCACCTTCCTTTTTCTTTTTCCAAGTAAACTCATTGCCACGAGAGACAAGATCAACGAGATTGCAATTTTTTATAAAACTATTAATTCTCTAAGATGATTCATACTGCAATTTACACCACCTAATTTTACCGATGAATTTAGAATATCATTGAAATCTCCCATAACGAAACACGGAAGAGCTTGGCCCCTAATGAAGCTAGTTATCTTATTCCAAATTCATCCTTATATATTTCATTAGGTGGGGCATATATAAAGAAGATACTAGTGTATTACCGTGCCTTGCACGGGATTTTTGATAAAATTATTATTTGTTATTATAATTTTTTAACGGATTATATATAAACTATTTTTGTCATTAGATATTAAGATAATAAACAATAAATATTTGTACACTTTACATATAATGTTATATAATACATTAATAAAATATCTAACAGTATAATAATTCATATTTTGATTTTTCTCCCCCTTATTATATTGATTCATATGTTAATAGAAATAGTACATTGGTAGCATATGATGTTAAATTAATTGTTATCTATAAATTAACTTAAGAAATAACACAATCTGTAATCAAAACTAATTAATATTAATACGGTTGTTGAATATCTTAGTAGATTTCTTTTTCTTTTTCTGTACTACTAAAATTTGTTATGGATGTGATACTAATATGTTATACATATATTAGGTAACAAAAAAGGTGATTGGAAGGGATGGAAGTAAAATTTAGTTGTTAAAAGTGAATTTAATTAAGATTTTAATTGAGATGGATTTAATTAAGATTTGATTTTAATATTTTGTTAAATAATTTTTAATGAATAAACTTAATTAATATTTTTGGTGGGCTGTGGTTAAATGCTAAAATGACACGTGGCAGTTATTATTTTTCTGCGTGACACGTGGCAAGGAGTGCTACTCCTATAATATATATAAGATTACAAGAAAAATTAGTTTCAATGTTTGTATGTTCGACACAAATAAAACGCTCATATGTATGTCTCACGTAGATTTTTTCATTTACGAGACGATAACTTTTTCCAGAGAAGGTATAACCCTCCAACTAAACCAATAGGGGAACAAAGCAGATATTATCAATCCAACATTACACCAACAACTTTCCGTTGGTTCAATACTAGTTTTTAATTCAACAAGGAGAATGAAATCAATATGCTCATTCTGTGTTATTATTTTGATATCAGTCCAGATGTTTTTTTTTTCTAATACCTCTACAATTCAAATAAGCAATCTTCATAAAATAAAAATAAAACTCATAAATTATATCTTGTTCTAATTTTAAAAGTTTATTGTGCAATATGTATTATAGTTGATCCATAAAGAAGATGGAATATTATAGGGAGAACATATCGAGTTCAAAATTTTAAAAAATACCTCATCAATATGACGACCCAACTGATAGAATTAGGTTGATTATCTAAGCACTTAATCCAGCAAAAATTAAAGAACTAATCCAACCGATCAGACCTTTGATAGGTTAGAAAGAATTAAAGAATTCGTTCTTCGACCCCAAGGTAGCAGAAACAAAGCCATATTGATAAGAACAATATAACAAAATTACATAGACAATAGATATCACAAGCAACTTCAAAATAAAATTGTAAAGCCAATACATATTAGATGAGAAGTAATAAAAGGCGTAGTGGGATTTCAAGGTTAAAGATAAGATAATAACCTCATAATTACATACATAGATTCATACACCATACAAATCTGAGTTTATACAACCAACCAATCAAAAACCATAATTACATAACCATAACAAAATCTACAAGCTTATGAGGATTCATATACAAAACATCCAACGGGTACACAAGAGTTCCACAAAATATTCAACTTTACAATTAACTAGAAATAAGATTAGATTCCACATATACCAATCTTTCCGTTAGCTACAAAAGATGAAGACTTCATAAGCAACAATATAATTTTTTATAATTCTAAACACCCCTTCAAGAAATAGGATGTTAGGTCATCATCCACGTCCATGGACTTTCTCTTGCTCAAATAAAATTTGGTAGAATCATTATTTTTCACATCCATAGCATTCAACATGTTAACAGTATTAAAAAGATTGAAAAGAATGTTCAGAAAAGTACTCATCATCATATCCTCAACACACGTATCACCAATAACTATAAATTCAGGCAATAACATCTTCATTTTCAATCTCATTTTTCAACCAAATCAGTATGAGAGAGATAGTTATCAACACCAAATTAAAACCAACAGGTTCACCGGATTTGCTAGCATCATCCTCAGCAAGAGAAGTCCCTGGAACATTGTCAGACAATATAGTGCACTCCTTAACATTTTCACCATTTGGAGGGCATTCACCACCTTTGAATCTTTCAGCATATCAGTGCAGGAATAGGCTTCACCAGACACATTTCTAAGGATGGAAGCATCATTAGGATTAGATTGTTCATTCGAGCTAGCCTTAAAATTCTTAAGGTTGTTAATGGAGGCTTCTAGGTGAAACCCATACTTAAAATTGATAGTAATACCTCCTCTACCTAACAAGTAAGGTCTAAACTCACTTGTGGTAAAGGAAGTATTACCATGACTAGCCTTGGTTCCACCTGAAGTAACCCAACCCTCATCATTTTCAACATTTTTCCCAAAATCATTCACATTGGTTTTATTCCTCTTAAGTTCATTCTCACTTTGTTGGCTTTCATCACTCTAAGAGGGCAAGCTTCAAAGGAATGGTCTTCCTCACCACATTGACCACAACCTTAGAGAAATCTTCAAATCAAATTGGATATTCTTTAAGTTTATTGTTCTCATCAGGGATTGGACTTTATCAACAATGATAAACTTGTCAACAACATAAATATTGATGCAAATTCTAATATAACTTCCTACTTTACCATTTACAGAAAAGGTGTAAAGCTTAATGAATTTTCCAACATTATTTTCCTCGATGATAGTTTTGGATAGCCTCCTTGTTCGCAAACTCTGCTGCAGGAAGTAGAGGAATTCGATCCAAAGGTCAAGTTCAGTGACTGATTCAGTCATGATATTAAAGTTTGGTTTCCATTGTTTCAATATATATGACAAGCTGACCAAGAACATGATAAGGCCTAAGATCCCACACCATTTTCTTATCCAAGGGATTAACAAAACTAATTTGAAACCAAAAGTTACCCTTAGGAATCATAGACACTTCCCCTTGATATTTTTCCATTCAGATGGCAACTTATTACGAATTTTAGGGAAATCGATAGGATCTCTAAAGATACGACCCATAAGACTGGATTCTTTGATTTTCTGAAACTTAATTCTAATCATAGCAAGCTTACCCAGATAGCTAGATATATTCATACCATCACAAGCCGACTTAATTCAGAAGGTTAATGCACCTTCTTCTGCTCCTTACATTGTTTGGAGAATCCACACTCAACATTCCTCACAATAGGTTTAGGGTTCAACGTTTAAGAAAAAACAACTTCCACAAAAGATTTTCCTTTGAAATACATAGTAATCCCCAACACCAAACAACCAGCAAGAGCTCAGAGAAAAAAAGCGGACAACTTATTACTTTCACACTTTTAGAGAAGAAAATGTGAAGGAAGAGAGACACAAATAAAAAGAACCGACATGAGAGATTGTGAGGGTTTATAAAGATGAATAACATCTTCTTAATGAGCATACGACAAAGATAATAACAATGCAGGTAATCAAGCAAATAAAAAAGAAGATTGTACCATTTAACCATAGAGAAGATGTATCAAGGAGCATTAAATCCGGGAAGGAGATATCTTTCATTGTAGATTTCATATAGCCAAACCCATCAACCGAACCCAACAGTGTAAAGATACAGTAATAAGAGCAATAGATAGACGAAATCGACTCAGATAGCAAGTACAAACCCAAATCTTTCGTCAACCAGCTCCCAGATCTAAGATCTGAAGAGGGATGCTGAAAATAAGGAATCAAACAAATTCATAGAGGAGCCATGAACCGTAGGACAAAGGATCAATATCTGGCCGGTTCCAAGAGTGCAAGAAGTTATTGTTAGATCTTCAATCCATAGGATAAGAAGAAGAACGTTAGGGAAGAAAGCCCTAGAGCGTCGAAGAGAAAGGGGGGCGCGTGCATCTACAAAGTAGCGCGTTCATTTTGCATAGGAGAGGGTGTTTTTTACTATTTTGTTATCCACATTCTTTTTGGGTAAAATGGGGGTGTAGGCCCTTCCCTACATAATGAGCATCAATTAGGCCCATATCATTATGAACGGACTTAATAGGCCCACATAAATGATAAAAAAAAAGGAAAATGAAGGAAGGTGTTTTGGGTGACGATTATATCCCTGAAAAAAGGGACGATTTCTTCCAACCGGCGTCGAAAAATCGGGATTGATTTCAGCCGACCTTCATTCGGCCGAAAGCCTCCTTCCAAGTTTCAATACGATGCGGCATTAAGATACGATTTCGATTCAAAAACTTCGATTCAGAGGCTCGATTAAGGTCGTCGAGTGAGCAAAGTTTCAATTCCTGAACAGTTTCTCTCAATGAAACAGTAATCCAGAAAAACTTCGAAAATCCAAGTATGTTATACAATTTATGTGTCGAAATTATAATTCAATGGTCTGTTTCTCTTAATTATTCTTTTTGTTTCTAATTTAATAGAACAATTTCACCAACGTTCTGTTTATTCCTAGGTAAGTGATATGAGTTGATTACATATGGTTAATGTAACAGTAAATGAAATTCGTAACTGAATCATTGCTTATGTAGCTGGGATAGTGAAATTCGAAACTAATGTTGAATTGTACTTATGTAGCTATCATGACATTGCTTTGTATAACGACATACTGTGAAGGACATTGGGTAGTGGAAGAAGGAATTTGGAAATATAGTGGAAATGTCTCTTGTAAACCTCTGTTGGTTGATGTATCATGCACATTTGATGAGTTGAAAGAAATGGTTGCTTCAACATTCAGAATTTGTGTATCGGAATTTGGAATAGAGTTATCGTACCAGAATATTTTTAATCCAGCATTGATGCCATTTGATGTCAACACAAGGGAAGATTTTGAAACATATATTTTAAATGAAATGGACAAATACAATTGGAGTATTCCCTTATGTGTAACAAAAAACAGTTACATAAGGATGAGGAAGAAGAGATGATAGATGTTGATAGAGAAGACAGAGATGTGTTGATCAACAAAGAAAAAGATGAAAACACAAATGCAGTACACAAGGATGGGAAAAAGATACAAATAGAACATGGGAGAGTTCATCAACTGCTGTACAGACAGAGAAATTTGAAGATACATCCAAATACACTATGGCCATTATTCCCCAACTAACAGGTTGTGTACCAACAGAAAAAGATTTAAATCTTAAAATTGGGAAAACATACTGTACGAAAACTGAAGTGCAGACACATTGTGTCTACATGCCATCTCAGAATGTTTCCAATACAAAATTGTCAAGTCAAAAATGAGAGCAGTAACAACAGTTTGTGTTGACAAAGGATGTGAATGGAGAGTGCGCTTCTCTATGCTTGGACAGTCAAGTTACTTTACAACTACAAAATATAACTCTACACACACATGTTCTTTTCAATTGAGGAGATCGGTTAAAAGGGAAGCTTCTTATCACGTAATAGCTGAGAAGGTTAAAGCAATGTGAGTATTTTATTTTACTAGATAGATGTAGAAGTGTTCATTACATAACTTGCAATAACTTACATAAATGTATGTTCTGATTGTGTAGGTATTATAACTCAAAGAAGTTACCTACAGTTGACCAAATCAGCACAGTAATGAAGACTTTACATAACATTGAAGCCAGTTACTGGAAGTGTTGGAAGGCCCTAGAAGAAGTAAAGGACATGATAAGAGGTACACCCGGAGGATAATTTTATGTTGATACCTATATTTGTATGTGTTGGGACAGTCAATGAAGGGACTATTGTTACTCTAAAGCTTGATGAAGATACGTTTCAAATATGTGTTTGTTGCCTACGGGCAATCAATAAGAGGATTTAAAGTAATGAGAAAGGTAATAACTTGTGTACTGCCTACTCTGTTCACGCTTTATGTACTTCAAATATAAATGATTTGTGTATCATATATATCTTGTGTACTGAGTCCTCTGTTCAAGCGCTTTATGTACTTGATATGTACATGAACTTGTGTATCTGATATAACTTGTGTACTGACTCCTCTGTCGAAGCGTTATGTACTGTACGTGTTGTGTATCTGATATAAACTTGTGTACCAACTACTCTGTTCACGCTTTATGTACTTGATTTGTGTGTATAATTGGTAACTAATAGAACTTATGTAGTGAATCCTCTGATAATGCTTTATGTACTTAACGTGTGTGTGTTTAAATCATTATGTATGTGTAGGTAATCACAGTAGATGGAACTCATTTGAAGGGAAAATACGGGGGAGTCTTGTTTGTAGCTACTGCACAAGATGCAAATCAACAGATTTACCCAATAGCATTTGCAGTCGTTGACAGTGAAAATGATGCATCTTGGGATTGGTTCTTCAAGAACCTAAAGCGGTTTGTACCAAACAACAATGAACTTTTGTTCATATCAGATCGGCATAACTCCATTAAAAAGGGAATAGCATCAAACTATGAGATGGCATTCCATGGATATTGCAATTGGCATTAAAGGAAATTTGAGGAAAAGAACGAGATCGCCAAAATACTTGAATTGTTCATGGAAGGTGCCCGGAAATATAAGAGGACAGAATGCATGAAAATTCTAGAACAAATATCAGAGGTATGTACGTAAATCATCTTATTAGACACATTTATGTAAATTGAAGAGCTGTGTGCTTTTTTGAAAACAATTAATAATAAGTTGTGTGTATTTTGACAAACAGGAGAAGCCAAATGTAGGGGAAATGCTTAAGGAAATTGGAATTCCAACATGGGCACGTTCATTTTGTCCATTGAAAAGGTACAACATACTTACAAGCAACAACGCAGAGTGTGTAAATGGTATCATGAAAGAAGGTAGAGAGTATCCGGTTCTAGCAATGCTTGAGGAAATAAGACAATTCATGACTAGGTGATTTGCAGAGCGTCGAACCAAGTCTACATCTTGTGTAGAGAAGTGTCCACCGAAAATAGAAGCAATAATACAGAAAATGTACGCAGAGAGTAATAGCTACTTTGTGTATGTACTAGATGCAGAAAAGCTAGAGTTTGAAGTAAAAAGGGAGATGAACAAGTGACTGTGTCTTTGCTAATGAAGAGTTGTGACTGCAAGGAGTTTGATATTGAAGAGATACCTTGTGTACATGCAATGGCTGCAGCAAAACACATGGGTATGAATGCATCTGATCTAATTGGTAAGTATTATACATGTGAGAGTTGGAGGAAAGGTTATGTGGAGACAATTTATCCAGTTCCTAACAAGTTAGAGTGGAATGTGCCTCCGTCAGTATCACAAATCTCATGTGAGCCTCCAAAGAAGCGTAAGAGGTTTGGTCGTTTGCCAAAAGCTAGGAAACGTGGTGCATGGGAATTGAAGATTAAACGGAAATGCAGTTGTTGTGGAATGGGTGGACACAACAAGAAGACATGTCTCAATCAACCCAAAATAGGAAGTTTGATTTGCTTTGACTCTATATTGAACTGTTGCATATTATTATGCATTTATAATAACAAACTAGGGGATATTGTAATACTATATTCAGGTACATACACATACATTGTGGGACAAGCATATATTTTTTGGTTATATAATAGAGATAAAGAAAATAATGACACATGGTCTTTGAAAACAGGAAAATGGTTATGTAGGAATACAATAAAAACCAGTACACAAGGTTAGCTGGATCAATACACAAGGTATGTCTGAAGAAGAATTAAAGATAGGTAACAATCCAGTACAACACAACTGTTAAATGTTTAAAAAAGAATCAAAGGCATTTAAACATAAAGTCAAATGCATTCAAACATAAAGTCAGTACACACAACTGTTACAACACACAAAAGATGTCCAAAATTGATAGTGGAAATGTTTTTAGAACAATCCAGTACACACAACTGTTACATCACACTTTCAATTGTCTTGGAACCACATAGGCCAATCCCTGTCAAATACAGCAAATGCTATTTGTTCTCTGTAAGCTGGGAGAGCTACATCATTGATTTCGGATAGATCATGTCTTCCGGAAGCTAGGAATTGAATATACTTGATAGTGTAAATGCCACAGCTACCTCTGAAATAAGTAAAGTATAAAACAATGGTATGTGTAAACATATATGAAATTGTAAAATATAGGACAGAAGAAATGACTTATGTAAACATAAACATACCCATCAGCGTTGCTGTTCAATCCTGTCTTCCTGACAATCTTGAATGGCATATTGAGATTATCCCCGAGTCTTGTGTGACGACCATGAAGTTTCAACAAATGGGGGAACAAAGTAGCAAGAGGCTCTAATTCTTTCTGCAACTTATCTTCTTTCACAAGCACAGCTTGAGGATCATAAACATAAATGCACCACTCAAGTAGGTTGATCTCAACAGCCACCCAATGAGATTCAAGAAGGTTAAATGGGGAATAAATGTAATCCACTTCATACAAATCTTTTCTGAAAAGGGACGGTGCATCTCCTTTGACAACAGCATACACAGATTCATCAAAGTCATAAGAGTTTGCTCCAACCTCAAGAAAAGTGGCAAGTTTTGTCTTGTTGAATGTTCTTCCAAACCTGCAATCCAAAACAACTGTGCGTGCAAATAAATCTTTGAACTCCATAATAGATTTCCTCATAAGAGCTACTACTTCATCAATAACCTGTAATAAAATGAAGATACACAATAATTTAAATACAAAGAATGCATATGCAATAGTCAATGAATAAAAATAAATCAGTACATAAACCGAACCTCAAGTAATAACATAATAAGTTTGTACTGTAAACGTAACCTCAGTACATAAGTTAGGTAATAACAATAAGTAGAAAGAAACTCAAATAATGTCAGTACATAAAGAATGTATAAAACTTACCTCATTCTTAATCCATCCACTTTTTTGGAGAATTGACATTATAGAAGCCTTCGTGAAGTTAGTGGTGTACCCCGTAATTGTGCCTTTGCTCTCCTTGCCCTTGAGAAAGTTGTAGAACTTTTGTCGATCACAAGACTCTATCGTGCTACCAAAAGGAGCTTTTGGTAACTTGATGTCTTGACGGTAAGGAGTTCTCTTCCACTGACTTTTTTTTCTGAGCCTCAAACCCATTCGACGGGTTGGCTCTTCATCAGTAGCTTCCTCTTGACAAAACGGGTAAATATATCAAACATTAATAACTGGATTAACTTTATGTATTAATATAACTCCTTAGCATAATATTGAAGGTGTAATCATCAAAAAGTGAATTTTCATACCTCACTTGAGTGATCAGATGGTTCAAGAACCAAGTTCTCTACATCTTTGTCAGTTGAAGGGACA